>JAGFNQ010002423.1:375290-631304 GCA_024364735.1 Boesenbergia rotunda
TCCCCTTTGCCATATATCAAAAAATAGATAACAACCATTGCAAATCAATTTCGAATTAGAGCTAGTTAAAAGAAATTGTAAATCTATATTGAACCAACTCTAGTGAATTCAAGCAAGAAAAAGGACCAAACCAATTAATCTGAACTTGTTCAGATCCTATCTAACCCAGTTAGCTACTTACTAATTGTTATAAAACAGTAGTTTTCACTAGGGTTTGTCAAGTTAAGTGATTTGATCAAGTTAGATTTGCTAAGCTTGAACACTTAACTTGATTGCTGTTCAATTTGTATTTATCACCCCAATTACTACAGATGTACTGACTTAAAGCATCTTGAATCAAGATATAGACCTAAGCATCTCAACCCAGTCTAGGTTATCAATCAAGATATATCCTACCATCAAGCTTAAAGCTTGTTGTTCTAAACGAACACATCATGGTATAGCATGTTAACATCATAATTTAGCAATGATAAGTATAACAATAAATCACGATATAGAAATCAACATAAGTTGTTCATAAGCAACATAGGTAATAAAATTTTCCTAGTAAGTTGTTCTTTAGGAAAACCATCCTAAAGTATAGCATGAAAACTAAAGATGACAATGCAAAACATAAGACATATGACAATTATGAGTAATAGGATCTTTTTCTTTTTCTTTTGCCATGTCACTGCCACACACACACTTGCCCCTCCTACTGCTTCCCTTAGCTTAGTATCCTCTTGCTTGATCTGCGGTATAAGAAAATAAAACTTATAAGCACATAGGCTTAGTAAGACCCTTTCCTACTCACTAAAATCATACGTCACATATAGTCAATGGAAAGGGCATAACATAGAGAGTGTAACATAAAACAAAAGCATATCATGAGAAGGTATTCATAAAGCATTTAACATGAGGAGGCATATAGATGTACATGAAAACACATAATCATATAGAAGTGCTTAACATGTAATGAAAGTGCATAGAGCTCATGGCATAAGAAGTACTTGACATAAAATATAAGCACATAAAATACTTAACATAAAGAATTCTTGACATAAAACATAAGCATATAAAATACTTGACATGGAATAGATGCATAACATGAGAGATAAGTGCATAAAATGATTAGCATGAGTTAAAGCACATAACATAAGGATGCTTATTTGAAAATCATAAATATAAGTACTTAAACATAAATCTCAACATCAAGGGGGCCCCCGGCTTGTACCACATACATCCATCATTTGCATGCATCCCTAAGTAAATGTGATGTAGCTAGTCTCGACCTACTAGGGTACTAGGTTACCTTCAACCTAGGGACAACTACTGTAGTCCAGAACCGAGGCTTTCTAAGGAGCCATCCCTGTTGGACACCTACGGTAGTCCCAGAACCGAGGCTTTCTAAGGAGCCCATCCCTGTTGGACAGCTACGGTAGTCCCAGAACCGAGGCTTTCTAAGGAGCACATCCCTTGGACCTTACTTGGGTCCGGTACAAGCCCATCCATAAAGTAAAATAGCTTCACATGCTTCTTTTTACATCATAAGAAATGCTCTTGGCATTTCATCATTCATAGAACTTACATAGCATAATTAAAGACATAAACATGATCTTAATACATGAAGCATGGTATAAAGCGTACTTTGCATTTCATCATTCATAGTTAATGCATAACATCATTATGCCTTAGAGGCACAAACATAGACTTGATTCATAAGGTATGTCATGCACACATCATTATGCCTTAGAGGCATGAACATCATCTTAATTCATAAGGCATGGCATACATACATAATTATGACTTAAAGGCATAAACATCATCTTAGTTCATAAAGCATGCATGATCATGGTACATATGGTAAGCATGCATAGATAAGTTTTTACATACATGGTACATATCACATAGCATACATGATCATGGTATCTATCATAAAGCATGCATGGGTAGGATCCATATAAACATGATACATACTACATAGGTTCATGACATTCAACATAAAACATGCGTAGGTCTACATAACCATAATATATATATCATAATACATATGTTCAAAGCATTTAACATAATGCATACATAATTCTACATAAACATTATGCATACTTCACAACACATGTGTTCATGGTATATGGTTTAAAACATCCATGAATAAAACCTACTAAAACATGACACATAACATAAGCATATAAGGTCGTGATGCATAGTACATAAAGTTAGGGTTTTGGCACCATAAAATTCATACAACATACTTGAACATATATTTACATCATAATGAGCCATGAACAAGTACACTTGAAACCTTAGCCTAACCCAAACCTTAGACTTAGGTGCTTGGCCGAAAGTTTGTAAATGCAAGTCCCATTATTCAAGCAACATGTGAGGTACCATAACTAACATAACACCCATACAATACATACAATGCCATAGGAAGCCATTAGAACACATGATTGGGGCTAACCCTAATTCCTAGAATGAAAAGGGGTCTTGGCCGAAACCCTAGAGGGGTCACAAGGACATGGAAAATTCGTATAACTCACAATTAACATCCATTGTATCATAGAGAATCATAATAAGCATGCTTGGAGGGTTAGATCTAATCCTAACCATGAAAAGGGGAGGGGGCCGAAACTTCATAAGGGGATTTGGGTGCTACAAAAATTCCACAACTCACAATTCATTCTTATTTTATCATGAGAAAGCATTAGGAAGTATAAGTGAGGTTTTATCATCATCCCAAGCCCTAAAATGGTGTTTGGTTCGGGAGTGATGAATTGGATTTTTAGTCAAATTTACTGAACTAATGTTGTCAATAAACACTTTGGTTTGGGTATAGTCTAGCTGGAAATCCTTAAGAGTGTGGATCATCCATAAAAGTTGTGCCACACACTCTCCTAGAGCAACATATTCTGCTTCGGTTGTGGATAAAGCTACGCAGTGTTGCTTTCTATTACACCAGCTGACTAGACTATGTCCCAATAATTGGCAACTTCCACTTGTACTCTTCCTATCTAACTTTCACCCAGCATAATCAGAGTCAGAATATCCTGATAATTCAAAAGTGGAAGTCCTAGGATACAAATCCCTACATTTAGGGTACCCTTAATGTACCTTAGAATTCTTTTTAGGGCTGCTAAGTGGAATTCCTTAGCACAGGTTTGATATCTAGCACACATTCCTATAAAAAATAAAATATCAGGTCTACTAGCAATTTTAAGTCAACTGGTTTACCCTCAGGGTCATTATCAATTTTGAAATTAGTAGCATAGGAGTCCTTAAGCTTTTCGAATTGTCCATTTTGAATTTCTTTATTAATTCTTTAACATATTTGGATTGATGGACATAATTGTCATCCCTAGTTTGTTTAATTTGTAGCCCTAAGAAAAAATTGAGTTCTCCTACCAAGCTCATTTCAAATTCGCTCTCCATGATCTTGACAAATTCTTTAAGAAAATTAGAATTAGTAGATCCAAATATTATATCATCAACGTATATTTGTGCAATAAATATATCTTTTTCTAGGGGTTTAACAAATAATGTGGAGTCAATTTGACCTTGGTTAAATTCCTTAGAAATTAAATAAGTTGATAATCGTTCATACCATGTCCTAGGTGCTTGTTTCAACCCATAAAGCACTTTCATAAGCTTGAATACGTATTTGGGTTTTTCTAGGTCCTCAAATCCTGGGGGTTGCCCTACATAAACTTCTTCTTTTATGAATCCATTAAGAAAAATAGACTTGACATCCATTTGGTATAGTTTAAACCCTCTATGGGTTGCAAAAGCTAATAACTTTCTAATTGATTCAAGTCTGGCTACTGGGGCATAGGTTTCATCATAATCTAACCCTTCGACTTGACTAAACCCTTTAGCTACTAAGCGGGCTTTGTTTCTCACAATTTCCCCTTGATCATTCAATTTGTTTCTAAAAACCCACTTAGTGTCTATAATTGATTTCCCCTCAGGTTTAGGTACTAATTCCCAGACTTGGTTTCTCTCAAATTTGGCTAGTTCTTCTTGCATTGCTATGATCCAATCTGGGTCAGGTAGGGCTTCTTCTATAGTCTTAGGTTCAATTTTTGAAATAAGTATGATCTGACTAAGATTTCTATAAGAAGACCTAGTTCTGACTCCTAAGGTTGGATCACCCATGATTTGATAAGATGGATGATTGAGTCTGGGTTTCTTTATTCTTCTAGAGCTAGGTTCAGCCTCAGGTCTGACTGGATGGTTTGGTTCAGTGTTTGGTTCAACTACTTGGGTTGGTTCAGTTATTGGTTCAGTTGATACCTCAGTAGTTGGTTCAAGTGATAGTTCATTTAATGGTTCAATTGATGGTTCAATTAATGGTTCACTATCTTCTTTATCAAAATTTGATTGGTTTAGATTTTGATTGTTACATTGTGGTTCAACCTCTTCGTCAAAGATTAAGTTGGTAGTTTCCTCAATTTTGTGAGTTTGGTTATTATAAACCCTATAAGCTCTACTAGTTGTTGAATATCCTAAGATAGTCCCTGGGGTTGACTTTGATTGGAACATACCTAGGTAATCTTTAGTATTCAAAATGTGGACTTTGCACCCAAAAACCCTTAAATAGTGTAAGTTATGTAATCTATGATAATAAAGTTCATAGGGCATCTTATTGTGTCTTCTATTAATTAATACCCTATTTTGAATGTAACATGCTGTATTTACTGCTTCTGCCCAAAATTGGTTAGCTAGGTTATATTCGTTGAGCATGGTCCTAGCAGCTTCCTGAAGGGTTCTATTCTTTCTCTTAACTATCCCATTTTGTTGGGGGGTTCTAGGACAGGAAAACTCATGGATATACCCATTGACTTTGCAAAATTCCTCAAACTTTTTGATTTTCAAACTCTCCCCCATGATCACTCCTAAGTCTTTTAATTTTAGCATCATTTTGATATTCAATCATTTTGCATAAGTCACTAAATAAATTAAAGGTTTCATCCTTAGTTTTCAAGAACCTAACCCAGATTAACCTAGAGTAGTCGTCGATGATTCTAAGCAATACCGATTCCCGCTTAGTGACTTGGCTCCATGTGAATCAAATAGGTCAAGGTGTAGGAGCTCAAGTGTGGTTTGGGTTAAATCTGATTGGGTTGGTTTATGAGTTGACTTAGTTTGTTTGCCTTGTTTACATGAGTTACAAATTGTATTTTCAAAATTCTTGATTTTAGGTACACCTTTATAAATTAAACCAAGTAGAGTAATTTTTGAAATTAGTTTGGTATTAGTGTGACCTAGTCTCCTATGCCAAAGGTTAGATTCTTCTAATTGAGTTAGAAAGCATTTGGGTAGTATAGGTAAATTAATAGTGTAAACGTTGTTTTTCCTAGTACCCTTAACTGTTATCTCTAAGTCTTGGTGGTTTCTAATAAGGCAGTCAGAGTTGGTGAAAGTAACTATGTAACCAATATCACAGAGTTGGCTAATGCTAAGCAAATTGAACTTAAAATTTTCAACCAAGAGCACTTTCTTAATAATGAAATCAGAATTAAGTTCAATGTTACTTGACCCAATTACTTTGAGTGTAGCATTGTTGCCAAATGCTACTGAGCCTAGGTTCTTGAACTTGATTTTGGTGAATTTCAATTTATCCCCAGTCATGTGTTTGGAGCATCCACTATCCAACATCCACTAGTTCAAATCTTTATGTTCCTACACATAAAGTATGTATTGATTTGGATCCATTAGAGGTAGGGATAGCTTAAATTGAATTTCACTACCTAGTCTGTCTCACCCACATCTAATGTTATCAAACATGTTAACCTTATGGGTTTTGTGAGACAGGTTTCAAAAAAATGTTTAAATTTTTGAATGACATTTAATTTTGAAAATGTTGAATTAATTTTGAAAAAAATTGTTGAGTTAAGATTATTGATTTTGAAAAGTTGTTAAGTCTAGGATTTAATTTAAAATTTATGTTAGATTCAAATTTATCAAATAGTAAATTGAATTTGAGTTTCGATAATTGGCTTCTAGGTCTTCGTGAGGCACAGAGGCCTTCTTTGGCCGTAGTCTTATTGGAGCAACAACCCTTTCCTTGACAAAGCCTTTTTGTTGGTGCAAGTTGCATCAGTGATGTCCTCCTCTAAGTGTTTCAATGTTTGACAATATGCTTAAGTCAGTGATACATTGAACAAGGGAAGGGTGAGTGAAGAAAACTGGACCAAGGTGAACCAAAGTCCTAGTTAATCTAGGCACTAAGTCCTGATCATGGGCACCTAAGACCTGACCGAGGGTTGGGCACTATGACCTGGTTCGAGGAATTGGGCACTAAGTCCTGGCCAAGGGTTGGGCACCGAAGACCTGGTTTGAGGAATTGGGCACGAAGACCTGGCCAAGGGTTGGGCAACGAAGTCCTGAACTTAGGGTTTGGGCACAAAGTCTTGGTCCGAGGGATTGCGCAACATAGCTGAGCGATGACTAAGGACAGAAGTAGAGACGGGTCGAGGGTCGGACGTCTTTAGATCGAGAGTATCGAAGGCTAAGCTAAAGTCCACTCGAATGGACTGGGTGGCAACCGTCTCCTGAAAGGAGTAGGTGAAAGGCGCGTTCTCGGGGGTGGGAACGTGCGTCGGTTCGACCTAGGGTTTCGTGGAAATCCGAAGTCAGAACCAAGTCCTTAAGGTTAAGATTGTATGTGTATTTGCCTTGTTTTCATGTATCTTGCAGGTACCTAAAAGTGGAGACAAAGCAGGCAAAAGGCTGGAAAAAGGAGGCCCTAGGCGCCCCATCCATGGGGGCGCCCGAATGGAATCAGACGCCCCCATCAATAGGGGCGCTCGGGTTCACGGAGGCGCCCTGGTCAAGAAGCATATTAGCTGTTGTGAGTTCAACGCGAGGATGAGCTTTGACCAAGCCCTTTGAGGCGCCCCCATCAACACATGCGCCCCAATGAAGCCTATAAAAGGGGCTTCGACCCCAAGGCTAAAAACACGACTTCCAAACACAATTCTAAGCTTCTAAAGTGACGATAAAGCCCTAACGATGAAGCTCTACGATCGGGAGGCTCCAAGAGGAAGTGCGCGGCACTTCGGAGGTCCAGATCGGCCAAGTTTTGGATCTTGTTTGTTCGGTTTTCTTTTATTATTCCGCACTCAATTTACTATATTTTTTATTGTAATTATTGCACTATAAGATGGGCTTCTCCGCCTCCGGAAAGTCCGGAAAGGAGACCATTAGTGGACGGGCGTTCCCGTGCATGGGCCTTGGATGTACTGACCCTGGGGGGTCGGGAACTAAGTAAAAAAATCTCGCGTGCAATCTGTGTTATCGTTTGTCTTGTGTCGTTCTTTACTTTACTGTTTAATATTCCGCTGCTACTAACGCTCTGTTTAAGTACGAACCAAAAAGCTTACGATTTATCACGAAGATTTTCAAAGGTCGATATTCACCCCCTCTATCGACAGCACCAGTCCTACATTTGGTATCAGAGTCAGACCGCTCTTCACCGGACTAACCGCGACGGAGCAAAGATGCCAGGAGTTGAGGGGGAGCCCAGGAGTGAATCAGGTACAATTTTTTTTAAAAATGTCTGTTTTTAAATTCTATATTATATGCTTCATGTGCAGGGAGAGAGGACACTATAAAAATCAGTGCCCTACTCGTAAGACTCGTTCTTCACCGGCGACAAAAGACGTACCAGCACCTGGAGGCCGGAGGAACAGAGATCACATCAAATGTTTCAAGTGCGAAAAATATGGACACTACAAGAATAAATGTCCGGCAAAGGTACGCAGAATTTACGTTCAAAATTTTTTTAAAATTCCTGCACTAGCTTATCTAAATAATTTAGATAATTTTTCTGTAAAGTTAAATTTTGTGAACAGTCAAATTAATATTTTTCATGACCAGTTAGAAAATTTAGATAATGCTAAAATATCAGAAATCAACACTTTAATCCTTAATGTTAATTCGATAATTTCTAAAGTAAATTCTGGAATTAAATCTGCAAACTCTAATTCTGTAAATTTTGGAATTAATTCTGTGAAATCATCAAGATAATTTAGAAATTAAATCAGATAATTCTGAAATCAAATCTAATAATTTTAAGGATAATCCTGAAATGAAATTTGAAATTCTTAAAGATAATCCTAAGATTAATTTTGAAATTCTTAAAGATATTTCTGAAGATAATACTGAAATTATTTCTGAAGATAATCCTGAAATTATTAAAATTATTTTTGAGAATAAGAATGATTTTGTTGAAAATATTCTTGAGGATGATAGAGATGAATATTCTCTTAGATGATAATATAATTATAGATAATATTGAAGATTATTAAAAAACATTAACTAGTGGCCCAAATTACTCCACCCACTTTGATGATATTGAAGGATGTGATTTTGAGGATGAGGAGGGGATGGAATTTTATGAGATCAAGGCCATAGTCAATAAAAATCACAAAGATTCAAATAAACCAGAATTATTTGAAAAACTTAAAAAGATAAATAAAGAAGAAATAATGGATGAGTCAGAAATTTTTGAAATAATAAAAATTATGAACTTAAACCCACAACTATTAATTAATCATTTCAACCTTAATTATTCAAGTCTAAATTAATTCTTAATTAATTCAATTAAATCTTAATTAATTCAAATTCAAATTAATTCTTAATTAATTCAATTAAATCTTAATTAATTCAAATTCAAATTAATTCTTAATAAATTCAATTAAATCTTAATTAATTCAAATTCAAATTAATTCTTAATTAATTCAATTAAATCTTAATTAATTCAAATTCAAATTAATTCTTAAGTAATTCAATTAAATCTTAATTAATTCAAATTCAAATTAATTATTAATTAAATCAATTAAATATTATTAATTCAATTAAATCTTAATTAATTCAAATTCAAATTAATTCTTAATTAATTCAATTAAATCTTAATTAATTCAAATTCAAATTAATTCTTAATTAATTCAATTAAATCTTAATTAATTCAAATTCAAATTAATTCTTAATTAATTCAAATAAATATTAATTAATTCAAATTTTAATTAATTCTTAATTAATCCAATTAATTATTAATTAATTTAATTTTAATTAATTCTTAAATAACTTAAACTCAAACTAAATAAAATCCTACCAAAACCAGAACAATTAATTTAATAAATATGTCAAAGTGGGTTGGTATATTTGTGCGTTCACATGACATGTATCAAATCGAGAATTTGATACATCTTTAGAAACTTAATTAAAATTTTTTTTACTTGTTTGAATCATGCATTAATGCCAGGAACATGCATTTGTTATTTTCTTAAAATATATGCAATGTCATTCATGTTTAATTTTACGCATAATTTAGAACAGTTATAGGAAAAAGAATAATTGAAACTTGATCAACCTAGTATTAGGTGGAGGTGAGATGATAGTACGTTAGAGAAGCCTTTCTAATAAGGTCAAGTATATTCCACTTGGTCTGTTTAGTCTGGTGGAACTAGCCGAAGCTACCGATCCAAAACCTAAGTTAGTTAGACCAAAATTTTTTAAGAAGTAATTTGAAAATAAATTTTCGATAAAAGGCTTTGTCAAGGAAAGGGTTGATGATCCAATAAGGCTGCGACCAAAGAAGACCTTGTGCCTGGCCAAGACCTGGAAGTCGATTATCGAAAATCAAATTCACTTTACTATTTGATAAATTTGAATCTAACACAAGCTTCAATTAAATCATAGATTTAACAATAAATTAAAAAAATGATTCAAGCATCTCACAATACACCTATAAGTCAACCATGCTTGCTTGTACTGAGACATCTAAAATGGGTGAGATGTTAAGGACAAATAAATTTAAAAATATTTTTCAAAAATATTTTTCAAAATGGTTAGAATATTTTTCTAAAAATATATTTTCAAAATAGTGCTTCAACATAATAATGTTTTTATGAATTTCATGATTGTCTGATTGCTTATACATATTATAGATTTTCAAAAAGTATATTCCTTTTGAAAAATTGTTTGACTCACACAATTAGACACAAGCCTTTTAGGACAACACTAAAGCTCCTTAAGGCACTTAGATAGAGTCAAACGGTGTCGGGTACTGATAGATACCATTTTGTTGATTATTTTAATTGCTTAAATCCATGTTTGACTTATGTTTTTATTGCTAAAATTGTGATTTTACCCTAGGTTTTGGAACTTTATCTTATTTTGGACTTAATTGCAAAATTACACAATTTTTGGATTATTTGGCCACTAATTTTCTAATATATTTTTGTAGGCATGAAAGGATCCTGGACCTAGGGCATACTGTGTCAAACCTGAGTCGGATGTGAATCGGATCGAATTATCAAGCCTACGATTAATCCGGGCCGTCCGATTCAAGAGCGGCTAGATCTGAATCATCCGGGATGATCTGAAGCAATCCGAGCTAGGGTTAGGGTTGATCAAGCTCTATGATCAAGATCTGAAGGTTTCATTCCAATCAGAGCTAAATCAACCGTTGGATCAAGCAAGGAGGGCTCTAGAGCGTCCATTCACAGATAGAGTTGATCTGGACCATCCGTTGCACATCTGGAGGATCCGAGCTACCACAAGGCAGATCCTGACCCCAGATCATCATCATAAAAGTTTGGCTCAAATCAGACCAAGATCAGCCGTTGGATTGAAGCAAATAAATTTGAGCCGTCGATTGGTTATTACTTAAGGAAAAAAATCGCGCAGCTTACCCTTCATCGCGTCTTCGCCGTCTTCTGCGTTCTTCATTTGTTCTTCGTGTTCTTAGCAAAATTCATCATCCAAGAAGGCGTGACCACTCAGCTTCCATTCCAGATCGAGAATCAAGTCTTTGGTGATCAATGTTTGAAGAATTCTGCTCATTTGCGCTGGAACAGAGGATTTCTTGAGGGTTTCGGGAGTCCTCAGTCCGACCACCTTCTTCTCTTCCACAGCCCATTTCAAAGCTTCCGAATCATTTGTAGGGGTTCTCAAGTGATCTCAGAAGCTTCCCAAATCGTCATCGCAGCTCCACCAATTGAGATGAAGTGAATCGGATTGAAAATTCCAGCAAGCGCAGATTCGATGCAGAATCAACTTCAGAATTGATTGTCCACTGATTTGCTGAGCCTAGGGGTTCGAAGCCAGTTCTTGATTGACAACCAAGAATTTCTTGAGCTGAGGAAGGGGTTGAGGAGTAGTTTAGCTAGTTAATTTCATTGTTTTAGTTGTAGATTTCAGTTTAGTCGAATTCTGTCCTGTTTTCTGCAATTTCCAGTTTTCAGCAACTTAGTTTGTAATTCTGAATTGTTTGAGCTTAATTAGGATTTTAATCTTCGAGTTAAGTTAACTAGGAACTTGTTTAGTGATAGATTAAGTTAAATTCCAGTTTGCTTTAGCTTAATTCTTGGCGTGCCAAGTCAAATTGCTGCGTGCCACTTCATTTCTGTTTTGTTTTCTTCCCTTCGGTTTCTGAATTTGCATCAGATCAGATTTCTTGTTTCTTAGTTGTTAATTCCTGCATTCGAGTTAAGTATAGGTTTCCTTAGTTAATTTAGAGCTTAGTTCCAATTTCTTGCAATTCATTCCGGGTTTTTAGTTTAGCTAGAGCTGAATTCTGCACATCGAAATTGAATTACTGCATATTCCAGCTTCTGATTTCTTTTGCTTTGTTAGTTCTGGTTTTAGTTTGAATTCCCTTTCAGAATCTTGCTTAGTTCTTTCCTAATACCTTTGTTTCACAAACGAACCAATCAGTTTTAAAAAGTTGAGTTGAAAGATCACTCATTTCTTGATTTGAAATTGGTTTTTGGCACAAGGAATTGTCCCTTGCGAGCCAACTGCCCTTGGCTTCAATTGCATCCGAATTTCAACTTGATTTTGTGGCATAAGATTGTGTTTGAATCAATAAGCTTGTACTTACTCAAATCTGAATTTTGTTGGCAGTGGTTGGGATCCAAAAAAACACTTTGGCGAGTTTAGTTGCAATTGCTTGGTTGAGTTCTACTTTTGCATGCTATCAATTGTGTTAAGCTTAGTTATTTTCAAAAACTCCCATCACTGTTTTTACCTCATTTCTCAGCATCATCTTTTGTGTTTGAAATCAGAAAACAGTTACCATAAAAACTTTGTAAGTGCTTTAATTAGGGCTCCATTAGTTGAGTTTTCCCTTTAGAACCAACTTCTTGTTTAGTGCATTACTTTAAGATTCTTCTATTTTCATTACAATTTCAATTTCGATTATATCCCAAAACCAAATTTGTTTCCTTGAAACCCCAAAACATAAACGACATAAACCAAGCGCGAATCAAATTATATTGACTAGTCCCCGAGAAAAATACGACCTGTGGCCCCTATATTACATTTTCATACTTTTGATTGTAAAAGGGTTTCCAGCATTCATTTATAAATTCTAAATTTGAGGCCCACATTCGTGACAGTCCATTTGGGCCCGTCAAATTTTTAGCGCCGTTGCCGGGGAAAATACTAGTTGAATTGCTTGATTTTTGCTTGTGCACTTATTTCATATCATTCTTGATTTATTTTTGTGCTTATTGTTATATCTTTTGAGTTGATTCTATTGGTTTTATCTCTTTATCCACTTTTACTGCGATTTATTTTATTTGTATGACCAGGTCTTTAGGTGCTGAATTAGAAGATTTCGATCCTGAGATTGAGAGGACTTTCAGAGTCAGGAGGAGCCAGGCCATTCTTTCTGAGACTACAGATATCCCTCCTATTCAGACTATCTCCACTCACTCAGGCATTGACATGGCAGACCACCAGAGAACCATGAAGGAGCTCGCAGCACCGGATGCTGCATTTTAGTACTCCAGCATAGCTTATCCAGAGCTGGGGGAAAGTTTTGAGTTAAGATCTGGACTTATTAATTTGTTGCCAAAGTTTCAGGGTTTATCTGGGGAGGATCCAAACAGACACTTGCACGAATTCCATGTGGTGTGCTCTACTATGAAGCCTCAGGGCATTTCTGAAGAAGACATCAAGCTGAGAGCCTTCCCCTTCACATTGACAGGAGCAGCCAAAGACTGGTTCTATTATCTGCCTACAGGACATGTGTCTAGTTGGATCGCTATGAAGAAGACATTTTTGGAGAAGTATTTCCCAGCTTCCCGCACAGCTATAATCAGAAAAAGTATCTGTGGGATTCAGCAAGTGGTGGGCGAAACACTATATGATTACTGGGAAAGATTTAACAAGTTGTGTTCAAGTTGCCCCCAGCATCAAATCAGTGAGCAATTATTGATTCAATATTTTTATGAGGGACTGCTGCAGATGGATAGAGTCCTGATAGATGCTGCAGCTGGAGGGGCCCTAGTGAACAAGTCACCAATGCAAGCTAGGGAGTTAATTTCTAATATGGCTGAGAATTCCCAACAATTTGGAGGCAGAGCCTTGACCACCAGAGGAGTGGGTGAAATTCAGGGAGTTCCTACTGATCAGAAGGAGGTTAAGAATGCATTGATGGAGCTCACCTCAGCTTTTAAGCAAATGGAATTAAAAATGGAAAGACTTAGTTCGACTCCTTCAGTACCTCCACCCTCTAGTCAAGTGATAAGTGTGTGTGGCATTTGCTCTAGTCTGGAGCACACTTCAGACTCATGCCCTACCCTCCAACAGGACGAGACAGTAGCGGCCTTAGTGAGAGGACAATTCCAAGCAAGAAACAATCCATATTCCTCTACTTATAACCCCGGTTGGAGGAATCATCCTAACTTGAGGTATGGGAATGCTTTCTGCCAACAAGAGCCTCAAAGTCAGTCTTCACAGCAGCCTCAACCTAATTTCCAGCAGCCCCAACAAACTCAAAACAATCAGCCAACTTTTCAGCAATCAAACCAAAATTTTCAGCCCCCGTTTCAGCCTAATTCTCAACATTTTCAGCAACAATTTCAGCCATTTGAACCTCAATTCCAGCAACCTTATCAAGGGCAGCAAGGATTTCAATCATTCCCAGCTTTCCCAGCTCAAAACCAACAAAATTTTCAGCCCACACAGCCCTTGAATCAGAATTTCCAGCCCTACGGTCAAGGGTTTCAAAATCAGAGTTTTCAGCCCTCACCACCTAATTTTCCATCTCAAAATCAGAACTTTCATCCCTACAACTCCCAGCAAGGTTTTCAAGCATCTCAGCAATTTAATCAGTCCTTTAATCAGCCCCAACAGCATGGTTTTCAACAGAATCAGCAAGCTCCACAATTTCAGCCAACTAATTCATCTTTTCAAGGTCAATCAAGGAGCTATTCTAATCAAGGAGGTTATGGGAGTTCAAGTGGAGGAAATGCTCAGAATCAACAAATGATGGAGATGCTACAACAAGTTGTACAAACACAACAGCAGCAACAAGCTTGGCAACAACAACAACAAGCTTGGCAACAACAACAACAACTACACAATCAAAACGTTGAGAGACAAATGGGGCAATTGGCTAGTGGAATTAACCAAAATCAAGCTCAAGGATCAAATCAACTCCCTTCCCAAACTGTTCCTAATCCCAAAGGGAATGTGAGTGCTATAACTTTGAGAAGTGGGAAGGTTGCAACATCTCCTAAGAGTCCAAGAGCAGAATTTTCAGGAGACCGGACAGCTTCTCCAATTCCGGCCCAAAACAACAATGAAATGAGTTCAAATTCAGCTGATTCCACCCCTAGCCCGTTCCCAACTCAGTCCTCAAGCAACCCTCCAAATTTGGTGGCAAACGGAGAAGAAAACAGTGCCGAGGCCGATTTTACAGCAGCCACTTCGCAGGGGACAGCACAGCAGAATTCAGCATCTACATCTCCACCTCCGGCCAAAATTGATGATTTTAGGGTTCCTTTACCCTTTCCACAGCAGAGAACACATGCCAAAAAGCAAGTGGAGGAGGAGAAGGCCAAGGAATTCAATGAGTTAGTGGAACTATTTAGCAAGGTGGAGATCAATGTACCTTTGTTGACCATGATCAAGCAAATTCCAAAGTATGCTAAGTTTTTGAAGGATCTCTGTATTCATAAAAAGAAACTCAAGGAAAATGAGTTGGTCAGCTTTGGGAAGAACATCTCAGCACTTATCCACACTATTCCTCAGAAATGTGAAGACCCAGGGGTATTTACTGTTTCTTGCGAGATTGGGAGCACAGTATTCCATGATGCTATGTTAGATCTAGGAGCTTCTATAAACGTGATGCCCAGGTCAGTTTTTCAGATGCTTGGCATAGGCCCTTTACAGCCCACTGGAGTGGTGATACAGCTAGCAGACAGGAGTCAGACCCACCCAGCAGGTATGATTGAAGATGTTTTGGTGAAGGTAAAGGAGCTGATATTTCCTGCTGATTTCTATATTTTGGATATGGAGGGAGATTACTTGGCACACCGTTCTCCACTTATCTTAGGCAGGCCTTTTCTGAAGACGGCCAGAACGAAGATTGATGTACATGCCGGGACACTTTCTATGGAAATTGGAGACACGGTGGTACAGTTCAGCCTTTTCGATACTATGAAGCATCCGAGAGAGGATCACTCTATCATGAGCATGGATATTTTAGAGGAGCTGGCACAGACAGAGTTAGAGGCTGAGGGAATTCTGGAGGATTTTTCTGGGGGAGCTATTGATTCAGAGGAGGCTGAGAGAGTATTGACTGCTGATACTGAGGATTTTTCAGAAGACATTTCAGATGCATTTCCAGCTGGAGATATTTTTTTAGGTGTAGGGGATTGCACAGAGCCCCAAGGATCACCTATTTTTCTTGATATTCAAAGTGTAGGGGATTGCACTAAGCCCCAGGGACCACTTATTTCTACTGAAGAGGACCAAAGTGAACTGAAGCCATTACCAGGTCATTTGAAGTACGCATATCTAGGAGAGGAGCAGACTTTCCCTGTTATTATTGCACAGCATTTAGAGACAGAACAAGAAGAGAAATTACTGCAAGTCCTGAGGCACTACAAAAAGGCGATTGGGTGGACTTTATCAGATATACCAGGTATCAGCCCAGCTATCTGCATGCACAGGATATTTTTGGAAGATAATGTCAAACCAGTGAGGCAGCCACAAAGGAGACTAAACCCACTTATTTTGGATGTTGTAAAGAAAGAGGTGACTAGACTTCTACAGGCAGGGATCATTTACCCTATTTCTGACAGTCAGTGGGTCAGTCCTATTCATGTGGTGCCCAAGAAATCTGGAGTGACCGTGGTGGCGGATGAAAGTAATGAACTAGTGCCCACCAGAGTTAAGAATTCTTGGAGAGTCTGTATTGATTATAGGAAGCTCAACAAGGTCACAAGGAAAGATCACTTCCCTCTACCATTCATTGATCAGATGCTTGAGAGACTGGCAGGGAAGTCACACTACTGTTTCTTGGACGGATTTTCAGGCTATTTTCAGATTTGCATAGATCCAGAGGACCAGGAGAAGACCACCTTCACTTGCCCCTTTGGCACATTTGCCTATAGACGTATGCCCTTCGGACTCTGCAACGCACCCGGTACCTTTCAGAGATGCATGGTGAGTATATTTGGTGAGTTGCTAGAGGACTGTATGGAGGTATTTATGGATGATTTTTCAGTTTATGGCACGTCTTTTGATTCATGTTTGAATAACTTGTCTAGGGTTTTACACCGTTGCATTGAAACTAACCTTGTTTTGAATTTTGAGAAATGCCACTTTATGGTAGAGCATGGGATAGTACTTGGACACATAGTCTCTCAGAAGGGTATTGAGGTAGATCCTGCTAAAATCAGTGTTATTTCTTCTTTATCTTACCCCGTATGCGTACGGGATATTCGAGCTTTTCTTGGACATGCAGGATTTTACCGCAGATTTATTAGAGATTTCAGCTTGATTGCTCGACCCTTGACACGACTTCTGCAGAAAGATGTTGAGTTCCATTTTGATGAAAAATGCAAAGAAGCTTTTCATAGACTCAGGGAGGCTCTGACCTCAGCTCCTATTATTACATCACCTGACTGGACTTTACCTTTTGAATTAATGTGTGATGCTTCTAATTTTGCAGTGGGAGCTGTTCTAGCGCAGAGGGTAGATGGAGCACCACATGTCATTTCCTATGCCTCCAAAACCCTAGATGCCGCCCAAGCCAATTACACCACGACTGAAAAGGAGCTTCTTTCCATTGTTTTTGCCTTAGATAGGTTCAGATCATATTTATTGTGTTCTCATGTTGTTGTGTTTTCTGATCATGCAGCACTGAAGTACCTCCTGAAGAAGCCAGATGCGAAGCCAAGGCTTATTAGATGGATGCTACTACTACAGGAGTTTGACTTGGAGATACGGGACAGGAGTGGCAAGGAAAATTTGGTAGCAGACCACTTGAGCAGATTGGAGGGAGATGGAGATCCCACGACCATAGATGATGATTTCAGAGATGAGCAGCTTTTACAGCTGCATGGTGAGTCACCTTGGTATGCAGACTTAGTGAATTTTCTTGTAGCTCATGTTTTTCCTACACACTTTTCGAAAGCTCAGAAGGATAAGTTTAAAAGTGATGCAAAATATTATGTGTGGGATGATCCTTACTTGTGGAAATTTTGTAGTGATCAAATCATTAGGAGATGTGTACCAAATCATGAGTTTCATTCTGTACTCACTTTTTGTCATTCTTCAGCATGTGGTGGGCATTTTGGACCACAAAGAACTGCTAGAAAAATTTTAGAATGTGGATTGTACTGGCCCACCCTGTTTAGAGATTCATATAGGTTTTGTAAATGTTGTGATAGATGTCAGAGAACAGGAAACATAAGTGCTAGAAATGAAATGCCTCAACAAACTATTTTATATTGTGAGATATTTGATGTGTGGGGTATAGATTTTATGGGACCATTTCCTGCTTCTTTTGGATTCTTGTATATTCTTTTAGCTGTTGATTATGTTTCAAAATGGGTGGAGGCCATTCCCACCAGGACTGATGATTCATCTGTTGTTGTTAGTTTTGTCAGGTCACACATTTTTTGCAGGTTTGGAATTCCAAGAGCCATCATAAGTGACCAAGGATCCCATTTTTGCAATAAGCACATGAAGGCTCTTCTTAATAAGTATGGGGTTGTACATAAGGTTTCTACTGCTTATCACCCCCAAACAAATGGACAAGCCGAGGTGTCGAATAGAGAAGTCAAATCAATTTTGGAAAAGACCGTGGGACCTAATAGGAAGGATTGGAGCAAAAGGCTTGAAGAGGCACTATGGGCATATCGCACCGCTTACAAGACACCCATTGGAATGTCACCTTATAGACTTGTGTATGGGAAATCATGCCACTTACCTGTGGAGGTTGAGCATAAGGCGTATTGGGCGGTTAAAGCTTGCAATTTTGATGCTACTAAGGTGGGAGAAGAAAGGAAGTTGCAACTTCAAGAACTTGAAGAAATCCGGTTGGAAGCATTTGAGAATTCAAGGATCTACAAGGAGAAGACTAAAAACTTTCATGACAAGCACATTGTGAACAAAGAATTTCAAATTGGTGACAAAGTGCTATTATACAAGTCAAGACTCAAATTGATCAAAGGGAAGTTGAGGTCAAGATGGGAGGGTCCATTTTTTGTGACTAATGTTTTTCCCTATGGAGTGGTAGAGATTCAAGAGGAGGCCACGAGTCAAGTGTACAAAGTAAATGACCACCGGCTCAAGAAATTCCATGAAGTGGTCAAGGAGCTAGAGGTGGATGGAGTGGACTATATTGATGCCACATACCCAACTTGAAAGGGGAGTTCACTAAATTTTGCACTCATTTTTCTTTGTATATACCATTTCCTTACTTGTTGCAAGAATAAATTCTAATTGGCATGCGAAATTAGTTTTCTCAAGTAGGTACTTTTAAGTTTAAATAAATTTCTTCATTGTAAATACCATGTCTTTTCTCTTAGTACATTTTCATGGTTCTAGGAATAAATTCTTTCTCTTTTTGAAGTAAGTAGTTAATAATAAATGCTTAAGATACATGACATGAATAAATCATTGTAATTACCATGTATTTCATTTTAGCACTTTTTATTGCATGACTAGAAATAAATGTATCCCTTAGGTTATCTCAATAGCATTTTAGAGTCTTTTGGAAAATAAATTAAATTCGGTTGTCAAAACTTAGGGTTTGAGTTCATGGATGAAATCTTGGATGCTTGAGTACGATTTTGCTTTAGATTCTTAATTGAAGACTTGGGATGAATTATTTTTACCTAGTGAGATTAGCCTTATTTTGTGATACACATATGTTATTGTATTCTAGAACTTGCTTAGGTTCTTTCAAAATCATATTTCAATGATTGGATCACATCTATAGAGACTAATCATTTTGTTTACCTCTCCATATCAATTTTGGCAAAAATCATGTCTATTCTATTTGTCTTTCCTTATTCCTAATCTTAAGCTCAATTTTTCTATAGATTTGTTTGCTTGGGATGTTTTCTTGATACTATTTTGCCCGAGACGGACAAAGATTTAAGTGTGGGGGAGTGACTAGTGATAGGGAAGCAATTTTTATCAAAGAGCATCATCATTTCGGAAAAAAAAAAAATTTTTTTGCCAAGTTGAAGCCAAAAGGTGCCAAGTGAGTGATGTTTGGTGCCAAAAATGAGCAAGAGAGGTGGGAGCCATTGGAGACTTAAATTCTTTACTACATTTTGAAGATCAAAGTGGCATGCAATGAAAAGAAAAATTTGCAATGCAAGAAAAAGAAAAGAGAATGAAGCAAAGGTTTTTGCCAAAATGAAGTTAACTTGAGTTGTTTAACAGGTTTCAGAATTGGCTTGGATCAAAAACTGAAAAGTTGGAATTTTAGGAAGTCAAGATCAGTAGCATCTTGTAGAGACCGGACAAAAGCTGGAAATGTAAGGAATTCTGGATTAAAGCAAGAGGCAAGCAATGAAGAAATTAGAAAATCTGTGCCATGGCCGAAATCCAATTTCTGGAAGTTAAATTGCTGTGTTTAAGTCTGAATTGAGGGCTGTAAACTCTGAAATTAAAGCTGAGTGAAGGATGAACAAAAGCTGAGAAAAATCTGAGATGAAGAAGCTAAAACTGAACTACAATTGAAGCTGAAAAACAAGGAAAGAAACTGTGTGCCAAGATCTAAGTGGCACGCAACCATCAAGTGAAAGCCAAATGGATGCCAAGGTTTGAAAATGGAATGCAATTTGAACAGCAGCTATAAATTGATGTGTAATTTCAGAAATGAATATCTTTGAAGCTGATTGAGAGGAAGCAGATTTGGAAATATCAGATGTATAATTTGATTGGGAGCTGAACACAATCTGAGCTGGAAATTTCTGGGCTGAACTGCAAGGAAGAAGTTGCTGCTGAATATTGAGATTTGAGCTACTGAATTGAAGCAAGGAAGAGCTAAAAATTGCAGAGCTAGAATTTTACTTTCCATTCGCTGCAAGGAATCTGAAGTGGATGCAGAAAACATTGAAGCAGAAAACTTTAAAGCAGAAAACAAGTTGTGCCGAGGTGGAAAAGAAGTTGCAAGTTGAGTATCAAAAGATGGAATCTGAATCTGAATTGAAGTTGTGGAAAAGTCTGAAACCAATGCATAGCCTTGTATCAAGTGGGAACTAAGCAGAAATTCCGTACCAAAGTGGAAAAATTGAAATGAAATTACTCTGCCAAGCTAGAAGCTGGATTACAGCTGAAAAATCAGAAAATCTGAAACTTTCCGAGCTGAACTGCAGTCCATTTGTAGCTGCCAAGTGCTCCATCTGGGAGCTACTGAGTGATACAAGCAAAGTGTGAATGCAAGCTGAATTGAAAAATGGAAATGAAACTGATTGAAGACTGATAAAAAGCTGAGTGAAGACTGAAAATTTGCTGGAACTGCCAAATCTGAGCTGAAGCTTATAATCTGAATTTTGAGAAGCTGCTGAGCAAGATATTAAGTGCAAATTGTATCTGAAGTTGAAGGTGCACATTCAACTTCGGATCTGAGATTGAAACCGTGGATGCTAGAAGCTGCTGAAGAAAAAAAAAATGGAAAAGCAGTTAAGGCAAGGGCTGAAATGTCATGTGCTGATTTGAATTTTGAGTGGAACTCTTGAGTTTTCTACTATCATTTGAAGCAAATACTACTTGAAGCTAAGTGCTGATGAAATCAGAGAATGGAAATGGATGCCATGAAGCTGAAATTGAGAGCAAAATAGAAAAGAATTTCAGAAGCAAAGCCAAGACAAGTTGGCACGCATTGGAAGCAAACCATGCTAAGTCGAACAGAGCAAGAGAAATTCAGATCTGGAAGGGCTAGGACTGTAGTTGAGATTTAGCACAAATTAATATCAAATGGAAACTGAATCTGGATGGAGTTAAGAAATGTCAAGTGATGATCACATAAATTGCCGAATGCTGAAATTTAGAGCTGATGAATGAAGAGTTGCAGATGAACAAATCTGAGCTGGAAATCTAAATAACTGATCAGAAATCTGAATTAAGCTAAGCTGAATCTGAGTTTGCTGAGTGCTGGAATCTTAACTTCAGTTGAAGATAATCTGAATTGAAGGCTGATGAGTTTGGAATTGAAGCTGAGAAGAAGGAAAGACAAGAAATCTGTGCTGAATTGAAAATGCTTGGGGATTAGAAGAGGAATACCAGCTGAACAATTCATGAACTATATGATGCATGATTTAGGATTCGAAAACTGCAGCTGGTAGATATATAAAAAAAAAGAAAAAGAACTTAAGGAGAAGAGCTCGGGAAAAAATTTTGATGAGAAAGGAAAGGAAGCAATTGCCACACAAGGGGGGAAGTTGGCACATTGAGATTAATAAAGGTTTCTTCATCCAAATTAAGAGTATTATTCAAGACTGACTTTACCACACTTGTTATCTCATTACAAGGACTGTATGGAAAGCAAAGAGCATCAGAAATGCCCTCAAGCACTCAAGTCTTCCACTTTATAAACTTTGCCACTTTTCTTGGCCCTTATTTCATTTCTTATCATTTTTATGTTTTTCAATGGTTTTTATAGATGTTGATCCTATTCATGATTAATGGTGGAGAGTAGATAATAAGCAAACCTATGGTAGTGCAAGAATCATATGTGTTTGAGTGAGCTCCACTTTCATCATCAAGTTAGAACTTAAGGAGAGAGCCACCAAAATTTTCCTTGAAAGGCTATGAGTTAGATTCATCTCAATGACTCATGATTGATGAAAAGGCTAAGTTATTGATTTAAGGACAAGATACTAATCCATAGAGCTTAGATTTATGAGAATTGACGACCTTAGGTAATTTCTTTTCATTTGCTTCTAATTATGCTTAAGAAAGCCTAAGGGATACATATTTACTGTTTTCGCGAGACGCTCAAGGCTAAGTGTGGGGGAGTTGATAGATACCATTTTATTGATTATTTTAATTGCTTAAATCCATGTTTGACTTATGTTTTTATTGCAAAAATTGTGATTTTACCCTAGGTTTTTGAACTTTATCTTATTTTGGACTTAATTGCAAAATTACATAATTTTTGGATTATTTGGCCACTAATTTTCTGATATATTTTTGTAGGCATGAAAGGATCCTGGACGTAGGGCATACTGGGTCTAACCTGAGTCGGATGTGAACCGGATCGAATTATCAAGCCTACGATTAATCCGGGCCGTCCGATTCAAGAGCGGCTAGATCTGAGCCATCCGGGACGATCTGAAGCAATCCGAGCTAGGGTTAGGGTTGATCAAGCTCTATGATCAAGATCTAAAGGTTTCATTCCAATCAGAGCTAAATCAACCGTTGGATCAAGCAACGAGGGCTCTAGAGCATCCATTCACAGATAGAGTTGATCTGGACCATCCGTTGCACATCTGGAGGATCCGAGCTACCACAAGGCAGATCCTGACCCCAGATCATCATCATAAAAGTTTGGCTCAAATCAGACCAAGATCAGCCGTTGGATTGAAGCAAATAAATCTGAGCTGTCCATTGGTTATTACTTAAGGAAAAAAATCGCGCAGCTTACCCTTCGTCGCGTCTTCGCCGTCTTCTGCGTTCTTCGTTTGTTCTTCGTGTTCTTAGCAAAATTCATCATCCAAGAAGGCGTGACCACTCAGCTTCCATTCCAGATCGAGAATCAAGTCTTTGGTGATCAATGTTTGAAGAATTCTGCTCATTTGCGCTGGAACAGAGGATTTCTTGATGGTTTCGGGAGTCCTCAGTCCGACCACCTTCTTCTATTCCACAGCCCATTTCAAAGCTTCCGAATCATTTGTAGGGGTTCTCAAGTGATATCAGAAGCTTCCTAAATCGTCATCGCAGCTCCACCAATTGAGATGAAGTGAATCGGATTGAAAATTCCAGCAAGCGCAGATTCGATGCAGAATCAACTTCAGAATTGATTGTCCACTGATTTGCTGAGCCTAGGGGTTCGAAGCCAGTTCTTGATTGACAACCAAGAATTTCTTGAGCTGAGGAAGGGGTTGAGGAGTAGTTTAGCTAGTTAATTTCATTGTTTTAGTTGTAGATTTCAGTTTAGTCGAATTCTGTCCTATTTTCTGCAATTTCCAGTTTTCAGCAACTTAGTTTGTAATTCTGAATTGTTTGAGCTTAATTAGGATTTTAATCTTCGAGTTAAGTTAACTAGGAACATGTTTAGTGATAGATTAAGTTAAATTCCAGTTTGCTTTAGCTTAATTCTTGGCGTGCCAAGTCAAATTACTGCGTGCCACTTCATTTCTGTTTTGTTTTCTTCCCTTCGGTTTCTGAATTTGCATCAGATCAGATTTCTTGTTTCTTAGTTGTTAATTCCTGCATTCGAGTTAAGTATAGGTTTCCTTAGTTAATTTAGAGCTTAGTTCCAATTTCTTGCAATTCATTCCGGGTATTTAGTTTAGCTAGAGCTGAATTCTGCACATCGAAATTGAATTACTGCATATTCCAGCTTCTGATTTCTTTTGCTTTGTTAGTTCTGGTTTTAGTTTGAATTCCCTTTCAGAATCTTGCTTAGTTCTTTCCTAATACCTTTGTTTCACAAACGAACCAATCAGTTTTAAAAAGTTGAGTTGAAAGATCACTCATTTCTTGATTTGAAATTGGTTTTTGGCACAAGGAATTGTCCCTTGCGAGCCAACTGCCCTTGGCTTCAATTGCATCCGAATTTCAACTTGATTTTGTGGCATAAGATTGTGTTTGAATCAATAAGCTTGCACTTACTCAAATCTGAATTTTGTTGGCAGTGGTTGGGATCCAAAAACACTTTGGCTAGTTTAGTTGCAATTGCTTGGTTGAGTTTTACTTTTGCATGCTATTAATTATGTTAAGCTTGTTAATTTTCGGAAACTCCCATCACTGTTTTTACCTCAATTCTCAGCATCATCTTTTGTGTTTGAAATCAGAAAACAGTTGCCATAAAAACTTTGTAAGTGCTTTAATTAGGGCTCCATTAGTTGAGTTTTCCCTTTAGAACCAACTTCTTGTTTAGTGCATTACTTTAAGATTCTTCTATTTTCATTACAATTTCAATTTCGATTATATCCCAAAACCAAATTTGTTTCCTTGAAACCCCAAAACATAAACGACATAAACCAAGCGCGAATCAAATTATATTGACTAGTCCCCGAGAAAAATACGACCTGTGGCCCCTATATTACATTTTCATACTTTTGATTGTAAAAGGGTTTCCAGCATTCATTTATAAATTCTAAATTTGAGGCCCACATTCGTGACAGTCCATTTGGGCCCGTCAGGTACAGGGGGAGTATTTTTATTCTTTTGAAATGTTTTCCGAAAACTATACTTTAAAACATCACTGTCATTTGAAAAAAAGGGGTTATGCTTTAAAAAGTTATTCTCATTCCAAGTTGAATTTTCTAAAACCTTATCTTCTTAAAAATTACCATACTTTAAAGTTGTTCTTTTGATGTTGATAAACCCTAAAGACACAGAGAAAGTTTACTTAATGATCTATAAGGACTCCGAGGATGTGTCAAATTTATAGGGAGTCTAAACCAAAAAAAATTATTTCTAACAAGTATTTTCTTTAACAATTATTTTTTTGAATTATTAGATAATTCTTTTAGTCTAAGCCAAACCCTAAGGTCTCAGAGGAAGAGTACTTGTGGTCAACAAGCTTCCTAGGACTGGGTCAAGTTTAGGGGGAGGTCAAATTAAAAGAATTATTGAATATTTCAAGGTGATATGTTTTCTTGCACGGTATTTTCAAATCCTTATGAAAACATAAGTAATTTTAAATCATTCTTTTAAAATATATATATATATATATATATATATATATTATTTTCAAAATTTTTTAGTTTAAAATAATATTTTTCTTGAGTTTGGAAAAATTTCCAGGACACTTAAGGAAATGCCCTTGTAGTTAACAAGGTTCCTAGGATTTTGTCAGACTGGAAAAAAACCAAGTCAAGTACAGTATTATGTTTTTAAAATGAGATTTCCTTAATATAAAATGCATAATATCTTTTAAAAAAACTTAGATATTTCAAAATTTGCATAAGTATTTTCAAAAGTACTTATATTGCATACTTACATTTTTTTTCAAGCTCAAAATATGTTCCAAAAAGTATTTGCATTTTAAAATGTTCAAATTACTTGGTCAAAATATAATGCTTTCGAAAGTACTAATATTTTCAAGGTACTAATGCTCACAAAATACAAATTCTTTCAAGAGTACAAATATCTTTTAAGTGTTAACATGTTTCCAAGAACAACGTTATCCAATCTTTTCAAAAGTAGAAAAGTGCTGAGTTTTTTTTCATTTTTTTTCAAATATTTTTCAAAAAAATTGCACAAAATGCTTATGCTTATGTTTCAAGTGCACAAAATTCTTTCTGAGTAATGATATACTTTCAAAAATTATACTAAGCACTTTCAAAAGTTTTTTCATTGTTGGTGCAAGCGTTTTTTTTTGGTGATTTTTGATGTATGACAAAGGGGGAGAGGTGCGCTTAAGTTAGAAAATTTTTGCTCACTTACCGAAGGATCAAAAAGGAAAATCAAAATATTTTTCAAAAAGGGGGAAAGTAAGCCTATGTTAGAAGTTTTTTTCTCCCAAAAGATCAAAACGTATTTTCAAAACATAGAACTTTTTTCAAGGCTTAGCCCTTTCAACCAATCTAACTTAAGATATTGTCAAACATCAAAAAGGGGGAGATTGTTGGTGCATGTTGCATCAGTGATGTCCTCCTCTAAGTGTTTCAATGTTTGACAATATGCTTAAGTCAGTGATACATTGAACAAGGGAAGGGTGAGTGAAGAAAACTGGACCAAGGTGAACCAAAGCCCTAGTTAACCTAGGCACTAAGTCCTGATCATGGATTGGGCACTAAGTCCTGGCCGAGGGCTGGGCACCGAAGACCTGACCGAGGATTGGGCACTAAGACCTGGTTCGAGAAATTGGGCACTAAGTCCTGGCCAAGGGTTGGGCACCGAAGACCTGGTTCGAGGAATTGGGCACGAAGACCTAGCTGAGGGTTGGGCACCGAAGTCCTGGACTTAGGGTTTGGGCATAAAGTCTTGGTCCGAGGGATTGAGCAACTTAGCTGAGCGATGACTAAGGACAGAAGTAGAGACGGGTCGAGGGTCGAATGTCTTGAGATCCGAGAGTATCGAAGGCTAAGCTAAAGTCCACCCGAATGGACTGGGTGGCAACCGTCTCCTTAAAGGAGTAGATGAAAGGCGCGTTCCCGGGGGTGAGAACGTGTGTCGGTTCAACCTAGGGTTTCGTGGAAATCTGAATTCAGAATCAAGTCCTTAAGGTTAAGATTGTATGTGTATTTGCCTTATTTTCATGTATCTTGCAGGTACCTAAAAGTGGAGACAAAGCAGGCAAAAGGCTGGAAAAAGGAGGCCCTAGGCGCCCCCATCCATGGGGGCGCCCGAATGGAATCAGGCGCCCCATCAATGGGGGCGCCTGGGTTCATGGAGGTGCCCTGGTCAAGAAGCTTATCAGCTGTTGCGAGTTCAGCGCTAGGATGAGCTTTGACCAAGCCCTTTGAGGTGCCCCCATCAACACATGCACCCCAATGAAGCCTATAAAAGGGGCTTCGACCCCAAGGCTCAAGATACGTCTTCCAAACATGATTCTAAGCTTCCAAAGTGATGACAAAGCACTAACGATGAAGCTCTGCGACCGGGAGGCTCTAGGAGGAAGTGCGCGGCACTGCGGAGGTCCAGATCGATCAAGTTTCAGACTTGTTTGTTTGGTTTGCTTTTATTATTCCGCACTCAATTTACTATATTTTTTATTATAATTATTGCACTGTAAGACGGGTTTCTCCGCCTCCGGAAAGTCCAGAAAGGAGACCATTAGTGGACGGGTGTTCCCGTGCATAGGCCTTGGATGTACTGACCCTGGGGGATCGGGAACCAAGTAAAAAATCCCACATGCAATCTGTGTTATCGTCTGTCTTGTGTCGTTCTTTACTTTACTATTTAATATTCCGCTGCTACTAACGCTCTGTTTAAGTACGAACCGAAAAGCTTACGATTTACCGCGAAGATTTTTAAAGGTCGATATTCACCCCCCCCCCTCTATTGACGACACCGGTCCTACACTTTTATCAAAAATTCATTTTCAAATTACTTCTTGAAAAATTTTGGTCTAACTAGTTTAGGTTTTGGATCGGTAGCTTCGGCTAGTTCCACCCGACTAAACCGACCAACTAGGGTACGCCTTACCTTACTTGACCTTATTAGCGAGGTTTCCCTAACGTACTATCATCTCACCTTCACCTAATACTATGTTGTTCAAATTCTAAATAAATCTTTTGTCCTTAAACTATTCCTAAGTCTAAGCATAATAATAATAAAGAAATTGTAGAAAATAAATAAATAAGCAAGCAAACAATTTAAAAAAATAAAAAAATCATCTACTTATAAAGATGGTTTTTAGATTGGCTCCCCTGGACTGAAGCCTCGATAAGGGTTAGGCAAGATGTGAATCTTGTCCTTGGGGATCCAATACTGGTTTGGTCCAGCTTGTTTGTTTAAACATAGCTTAGGGACCCATGCTTGGACTCGGGTTCTAGGTTGGTTCAATACAGAATAATACGACCTTTGTCGCGATTTAGTTCGATAACCTAGTCCGAATCGGTTGAGAACGGACTTCTGTTTTTCAAAAATCATGTCAAGACCCTTGGAACCCGAAGTGAATCATTCTAGAGCAACCCTGAGTTCCTTCACTTGAGTTTTCAAGGAGGAATTCTCTTCCTCAAGTTTTTGAACTTGAGTTGAGTTTCCTTCTTGAATTGACTCAGTCAAGGAACTCGAGTTGACTTCCTCTTTCAGGAGTTTTACTTCCTGTACGAGGGCTTCAACCCGGATGTTAGCTTTCGCCAATTTTTGAGATAAATAAGAAATTAAATAGTACAATTCAGATTTTGGATAACCTCTTACCGTGATTTGTCCATCCTCCGAGATTGTGAGTTTTCCAGTGTTGCCATCCTCGTCTGGTTCCGATTTTGTTCCGGAGTCAATGTCTTCTGAGGCGGTTAAGGCGAGTAGGTTCGCGTGTGGATCTTCTTCTTCTTCTTCGGAGGATGACTCATCCCAGGTGGCTTGAAGAGCCTTCTTCCTCCGCGCCTTCTTGTTTTCCTTTAGGTTGGGACACTCTAATTTGAAGTGTCCCTTCTTGTTGCACTCATAGCAGGTGATGTTGCCTTTGCTCTTTTGGCTCGTTGAGGGTTCAGATGGATCTTCCTTCTTCCGACTAAACTTCTTCTTGTTTATTTGGTGCTTAAGTTCCTTGTAGTAGTCGCGAGCTAGCCGGACCAATTTAGGATGATCCCCTTCACTGTCGTCAGATTCCGAGTTTGGGTCGGACTCGGGTACTAGTTGACTCTTCTTTTTCTGAGTTCTTCCTTGAGTTTTACCTACAACAAATGCAATACCTTTCTCGACCAAAGTAGTATTAGTCTATTCATGTAATTCTAACTTAGAAAACAACTCATCTAATTTTTACTCAGATAGATTCCTGGAAACCTTGTAGACATTTACCATAGATGCCCACAGTGAGTTTCTCGAGAATGAGTTTAAGGTATACCATATTAGGTCACAGTTTTCAACCTTGTGACCTATAGTGTGCAGCTCGTTCATCAGCTCTTGAATTCTTGCGTGGAGCTATGCTGTCGATTCTCCGTCATGTATCTTTATCGTATAGAGTCTGTTGAGCAACAGATTCCTTTTGCTGATTCGGGTGTCAGATGTACCTTCGTGTAGCTCAATCAGCTTGTTCCAGAGCTCCTTCGCGCTGCTGAAGGGTCCTTCATGGTTAAGCTCCTCTTTTGTCAGGCCGCATTGCAAGGTTTGGGTAGCTTTTGCGTCGGCCTCGATTTCTTCTTTAGTGGGCCGTCCCACTCAGTATAGTGTTTCACCACGCCTTCTGCATTTTTAGGTATCTCCAGTCTGGACTGGATGATAATCCACATGTCCACCTGAGTTTTTAGGTGGACCTCCATTATACTCTTCCATTATGAGAAATCTTCTCCACTGAAGAGAGGTGGTCTGGCAGTGCTGTACCCCTCTTGTATGACCATTAGATTAAACTAAAAAAAAATTAAAAAGAAAAACTCGTCCCAAGACTAAGTCTTGGATTAGTAGTGCGGGAAAATAGTAATTAGGGAAAAATTGAGTGGTGTTGGACCAACCTCGATTAACAAGAAAAATACGAGCGAAAAGAAATATTAAAATTCAAAATTTTGAAAAAATGCTCAACTAGTGGTTGCACCGAGTTTGAGCCACCACCTCTGATACCACTTGTGGGATCGGTTTGAATCGATAGGGGGTGGGGTGAATATCGATCGATTAATTTTTTGGAAAACTTAAGAGTAATTGCACAGCGGAAAAGCAAAACAATCGCTAACACGTTTGTTTTTCTTTGGTTCGGAGTCGCAGTCGGCTCCTACTCCAAGGCCCACGGTCCTTCACCATTTTCGACGGGCGATTCTATATTGCGTAAAAATGTTACAACTTGAGTACAATTATAGAATTTAAAATACATCAATTTAACCGAAAATTATACCGACGACTGGAAGATTGGAGTGTCGTAGCCGTGGGTCATCGTTGGCGCTTGAATCTTAAGCACGAAGCGTTTCGGAGTAGAGCGCTTGTTAGAATGCGTTGGAAGAAGTTGTGTTGAAGCCAAGGGGGTGAACCCCTATTTATACACGTAGTTGGGCCGCCTGTGTTGAAGGGGGCGCTTGACACGTGACCCTCACTGCGCGAAACTCAATCCGCAGAGTTGGCCAGCGCTTATCCCCTCAACCAGGGCGCCTGAGCTAACTGGGGCGCCTGTGTTAACACAGGCGCCTCATATGCAGTCTTGAGGTTTTGCTTCGAGTGGTTCTGGAATTGCCCTTTGTCTGGGGCGCTTGTCTCAACACATGCGCCTAGTCCAACAGGGCGCCTCACTCCATTGAGGCGCTTGGGAGTAGAAATCTCCATCCCTTCGTTCCTGCAACCAGGGTTTTTCCAAAACACAAATAACATATAAATGATATGAATTTAAGTATGATTTACAACCTGAGCTGTCTTGGTTCTGACTTTGGGCTTCCTAAATGGAACCCTAGGTCGATCAATGCCTAATGTTCCCTCCTATGGGGAACGCATCCTCACCTACTCCTCTCAGGAGATTTTACCTGTTTGCCAACCGGCTCCTCCGATTGGACTTTTGCCCAATCCCCCGGATCAGGTCTTCGTGTCCAGTCCATGACCAAGACTTATTGCCCAGCTTCACTCACCAGGTCTTCGGTGCCCAGCCCTCATCCAGGACGTATTGCCCAGCTTCATTCACCAGGACTTCAGTGCCCAGTCCACGACTAGGACTTTTTGCCCAACCTTTCGTCTGGACTTAGGTACCTAGCCCGCGACCAGGACTTAGTGCCCAATTCTTAGATCTAGGACTTTGTGCCTAGTGTTAGTGATATGAGAGAAGTATCCTAAGGCAATCGCCTTATGATGTAAACATTTATATTAATAAATGATAATTCACTATTTGAGTATACATGTTTTGTGTATTTGATTGGGATCTTAAACTCATCTACTGAATGTCCGCAATACAACTCACAGCATAAGAGAATTTGTGATGGGATCACAACTAGTGATTATCTCTAATGTGCAATTATGAAGTATTGAAATTATCCCTAGTCGATGAATTGATAAAAACGGACACTATCAATTCTGTTGAGACTAGCATGGGTTATTCTCTAATCAGCTGATTTTCACTGGCTGGTGACATTGGGATGTTCGGAGATAAACATGGATGCTAGTTAAGGGAACTAGTTCATTGGAGTGACTAGCTGTAAAACTTCATATGGTTATCTATAAAGATATGTCAATGAAGTTCTTACTGCAACTTAAGTGTGATGTTCCTTTGACTTGCGGTGTTCAAGTCATCTTGGTCATGGAGACTTATACTTTAACATCTTAAGCAAGCATCTCCAAGGAGGTGTGGACCCAGGATGATTGGGTATGAGCCGAAGTGCCCGAAGATGTTTGAACAGCCTACAAAGGATTCACCACTCCTTGCGAGGAGATGTATACCCAGGCCTATCATCGGATTGTTACTCAAAACCTCTGGCCAGAGTATATCATGTTAAGAGTGCGAGTCTCTTAAATACATGAGAGTAATTAGAAATCCAAAGGACAAGAAAGACATTACTTGGGCTAGGTGTGACGTAGTCAGCCTAGTGGGGACTGACACAAATAGACCGTGTCCTGAACCAAGTGGGTATAAGATGGTGAAGGGAATGGGGCAAGACTCATTAGAGCTGTTGAAGGGTTTCAGAATAATTTCTTTTGAGGTCAAACCGTTGATCTTTCGATTAATTGGGGATCATGATGTACTACTAGGTGCCACTCATGATCGTTCTATAATTGGTTGATTATAGACGGCCAACATAAATTGAAAGCCTATTTAGTCATACGCACTACGAGTAATCCGAGGGATTTAAAACGAGTTGAAAATTGGATTTTCCGATCAAGAGAAATAAGTCGAATCTGAGTTAATCAGAGGCGCAATGGAAGCTAAAATTGGCTAAGTCTTTTGAAGGCTTATTCGGCGAATTAAATGAGTTTAATTCGCGATTGGTGGGGCTTGATTGGCCGGCCAAGGAGGGTGCCAAACCCCTTGGTTTGGCCGACCACCTATTGGGAGAAAACCAATTAATTTTGGTTTAATTAATAAAATAAATCTAGTGTGATTTGTTTTATAAATTATGGATAAATAAATTTGTATAATGAAATTTATATAAATAAATTTATAGAAATTTATTTCTTTTATGGAAGTTAAAATAATCCATGAATTGGTTTATTTTAAATTTATAAAATCAATTATGAATTGATTTTTCCATAATAAGAAAGTTTATAAATTTCTTATAAAATTTATTCCATAATTTAAAAGAGAAGAAAAATTTGTTTTATTATAACTTAGTTATAATAAGAATAGGCTTAACGGAATAAGTCATAAGAAATTTTATAAGATAAAATTCTTATGATAACTAATTCCGTTAATTCTGTTAATGAGGGGACTTAGCGAGGGAGAAGCAACTATATAAGGAACCATAGGCAAGCCTTGGATTCCCAACTAATCAATAATCGTGTATTGATATAGAACTCCCTCTCTCTCTCTCTTTTATTCTCTTCTCCTTCCCTTCTCCCCATCTAGGGCCGGCGCCTCCGCTTGAGGGCTAGGGCCGGCGTAACTCCTCCCATAGAAGGTGGTTGCCGTGAGCTAACAAGAAGAAGGAGAAGCCAACCAAGAAGATGAAGAAGCGGATCACATCTCCTTCCCTCTCGGAATTCGATTCCGTTTCTTGGTGGTTAGTTTCCCTTTCCTCTCTTGTTCTTCTTTGTTGTGCCTATAGAGAATCTAGTAGTTCTCGTCGGCACAAAACTCGTGACTTTGCGAAGTCATCCCGAAGAGAACTCGGCGTGGACACGAATAGAGGCGAAGCTTCCAAGGGACGCTACGGTTGGATCTCGTCCCTTTTCTTCGAGTTACGCGAGGTACAAAGTAAATTAGTTTACTTTTCCGCAATGTTTTATTTTATGATCATGTTAACACATCATAAGGTTGCATGCTAGATACCTGGTTAAAATAATTTAGGAAATTATTTTATGCTAATTCTTCCGCTGCACGTAAAAATTTAAAATTTTACGAACCCGTATCCTTGTCGACATGCACCCGGTCCCAACACCTAGTGTACCTAGGACTTTTCCTTCACACTTGGTTAAGATTGTCAGATCACAACAAAACCTTAACTTCTGAACCCTTTGCCATTATCAAAACACTGGTTTGACTTTGGTACTTCCGGCACCAACATTAACCCTTGGTCAGACTGACCAGACCTTGATATATTGTCAAACATAGAAACTCTAGATGTTGATTACTCTTGTCTGATGCTTTCAGCACCAACACTAGTGAGTGAAGCCAAGCCCTAGTGAGTGAAGCTAGGTAATGCAAAGTCCTAGTTAGTGAAGTTAAGTAATGGAAACCTTATGGTATGTAACCTTAAAAGTCTTGGAGGAGTGAACTTTAAGCAAGCTTGATCGGAAGGTTTTCAGTGGACCACACATGGTCAACCGGACCAGCGGATCTTGGTAAATCTAAGAACAGGTTTATCAATACTATTTGCATTACTATTATTACTGTTGTGCTAATCAAGTTTTCTAGGAAATGTCTTAGTGGATCAGGTGATCAAACAGGTCTAGATGGCCCGATATTTGGCAGGTGAGTTGAGGTAAGTCCTAGAGGAGAGTGTTGTGAGGTTGTGTCCCGAGAGGATAACCATAGGCACTAATCCAACTAGAGAAACCTATGGAGATTTCTAAGTTAAGACCACCATAAGTCTTACTATTGTTTACTCATGCATATTATATATTTGAGCTAACTCTATTTTGCAAAGGTTAATCCTTTATGTGTTATTGTGTGATGCTAACATTTTCATGCAGATCAAATAAAGGAAGTTGATCGAGGGATCGATCGACTGAACAAGTATATTAGTCGACTGAACCAAGTAGACTGTGCTAGATTCAATATATTTAGAGGGATCGGTCAACTGATCATTGGGATCAGTCGATCGAACCATATTTTTATGGTGCGACATATATAGATGAAAGTCTTTTCAGTCAACTGATTATGGGATCAGTCTATCGAACGTAATTAATGCAGAGACAATTGAGCATAGCCGTGTGGACCAAACATGAGGTTTAGTCGACCAAAAGGATCGGTCAATCAAACCGGTTTTTAGTCGACCGAATGTGCCTTATATGGAGCTCGAGACCAGCGCAATCGGCAATCTTCTTCCACTCACTCTACTCTCTTCCTGCATCGATGAACTACTCACGATATCTACTACGACACTGGGAAGCTCTCCGACACTTTGCACTCAAGATCTTACTCTACGTGTTGGTATATTCATTTTCTTATGTACTTGTACTTACATATTAAAAGGGAGTTAGTAGGTTGTTACTAACTCCCCTTACATCTTGTATGACATTGCTTTCTCTGAAAGGTTCTAGAGAAAGGATTATAGTGAATTGCTATCGAGAGCGGTCGAGGACTGTGGGCCTTGAATAGGAGTTATTGAAGGCTCCGAACCAAGTAAAAGAAAAATGTGTCATATTTTATGCTCTTAACCCTTTATTTTCTTTTACTTGAAAATGAAAAGAAAGATTTTTGAACGATCGAGATTCACCCTCGATTCCCAACAATCCTATAGTATCTGGCTAGAGCTAACCCAAGATGAGGAGTGGAGATCATCGTCCTTGGCAGTAAAGCAACGATTAGAAAACTAAATGCCTCAAATCATGCAAAGAAAAGGGAAAATTTGGGTTGAGGGTTTTGGCATGCGTCTGTGTGCAAGAGGGGAAACGAACGGAAATGGTTGGAGAAGAAGACAATTAGAGGTCAAGAGGATGGGTGCTCAACTGCTCAACTAGGATCGAGGAAAGCTCCACGAGCAGAGACACTGAGGAAGAAAAGGGGAAAAGAAATTTAAGCTATGGAGGTTTTGCATTTTGACACCTAGACTCTCAAAAATCCAACCAAAACCCTTATTTTAGGGTTTTAAGCACTTTAACCCTCCTAAATTTAGGCTCCTTATAATCTAGGCCTTGTCTTTAGGTTTTATGTCCTTAGCCCCTCCAAATCTCCAACAATCCAATCCAGACTCTAAAGAATAGGGCTTTCTTCCATTTAAACCCCTGATAAGTTTTGGGTTTTTAAAATAAAACTCCTTAAACTACATCCGTAAGCCCAGAACCTAGAACCTATCCGACAAATCCTAAAAAAATTTCTAGACCGGGTTTTTGAGTTGTTGTATTTAACAATTATTGAGTTGGATTGTTTAGTGAATTGTGTAGTTCTTGTTATGTTCTAAAACCTTGTCTTGTAATGGATTGTTAAGTGGATTCTATAAAATTATAGTCTTGTGTTGTTCTAAATTGTTATGTTGAGTTGTGTTTTTCTTGTATTCAATTATTCAGTTGGATTGTTAAGTGGACTGTATTGTTTTATTACCGAGTTGGAATGTTTAGTGGATTGTGTTGTTTTTGTTATATTCTAAATGCTTGTCTTGTATTGGATTGTTAAGCGGCCAAATAGTTTTTAAAAATTAGTTGCTCTTGGCGTGGTGTATCTTAACAATTTTTTAGGGCATGGGCACATTTAGGACACCAGCCCGAGCGCATAGAACATGGTCCCATGTTAATCCGATATTGATTGGCCCATCAGCCAGATTTGGAAGTCCTTAGCTGGTTTTGGTCAAAATCGACTGATGGATCTAATAAACTCAAAAAATTAAAAATTTCATGCCCTAATAAAGAGGAGAGATCAATGATGTCAAATATGGTGTGTATGAGTGATTATCACACTATTACAAAATTTATTAAGCTTTCGACATTGTTTCTAATGGCCGAATTATGTAAAAAAATTGTTGTTCTCAACGTGGTGAATCATAACAATTTTTGAGGGCATGGGCATCTTCAAGACACCAACACAAGCACATAGGACCTGATCCCACATCAATCTGATGTCGATTGGTCCATCAGTTGGATTTGGAAGTCCATCAGTCGATTTTGGTCAAAATCGGCTGATAGACCTAATAAACATAAAAATTTCATACCCTAATAATGAGGAGAGATCAACAATGTCAAAAATGGTGTGTAGGAGTGATTATCACATTGTTACAAAATTTATTGAGGTTTCAACATTTTTTTCTCATTGACAAATCGTGTAAAAAAAATTGTTTCTCTCGGCGTGGTATATCGTAATAATTTTTCAGGGCATGGGCACGTTCAGGACACTAGATCAAGCACATAGGACCTGATCCCACATCAATCGGATGTCGATTGGCCTATCAGACGAATTTGGAAGTCCATCAGTCAGTTCTGGTCAAAACCGATTGATGGACCTATATTCTCAAAAAATTAAAAATTTCATACCCTAATAATGAGAAGTGATCAATGATGTCAAATATGCTGTGTATGAGTGATTAACACATTATTACAAAATTTATTGAGCTTTTGACATTTTTTCTTGTGGCTGAATTGTGTAAAAAACATCGCTGCTCTCGGCATGGAGTATCGTAATAATTTTTAAGGGCATGGGAATGTTTAACACATTAGCCCAAGCATATAGTACCTGGTCCCTAGTCAATGCAATGTTGATTGTTCTATGATCAACTGCATTTGTAAGTCTATCAGTCAATTTTGGTCAAAATTGGCTGATGGAGCTAATAAACTCAAAAAATTAAAAATTTCTTACTCTAATAATGAGGAGAGATCAATGATGTCAAATATGGTGTGTATGAGTGATTATCACATTTTTACAAAATTTATTGAGTTTTGACATTTTTTTCTCGTCGTCGAATCGTGTAAAAAAATATCGTTGTTCTCGGCGTGATGTATTGTAAAATTTTTTTGAGGGCATGGGCACTAACTGTTGGTGTCGGAAGTAGCAGATCGAATCTTTTTTTAATATTGCCAAATTGTTCAAAGTTACTTTAGTGATCTAACATGTTTCATTGAGTGTGCAAGAAAGTCCTAGTGTAAGTAGGCACGAAGTACTGATCTGCAAGGTTAGGCATGAAGTCCTAATCTAGGACTGGGCCTCGAAGACCTGATGAGTGAAGTTGTGAGCGAAGACCTGACTGAGGTTTGGGCACTGAAGTCCTGGTCGAGGACTGGGTAGAAGATTAAGCTAAGCGAGGACAACAGACAGGAGTCGGGATGGGTCAAGGTATGAATGTCATGATTTGGAGGTTATCCGTGGGACCAAGTCCATAGGGTTATCCGTGGCGATAACATTCAAGTAGGATGGATCAGATAAGCATCCACTTAGGGGCGCCCGAGAAGGCTACACGGGATCTCGAGTGACCTATATATAAAGGAGCTCAAGTGCTGTCAGATCATCAATTCCTTCATCCTACTACTCATTCTCTATGATGTTAAAGTGCTAAAGACAATGTTCTGTGACCAAGGAGGCTCCAGGAGGAAGTGTGCAGCAGACTTCCAGAATTGGCCGAGATCTTCTCCACATTTGGTTTTCTTTTTAAGTTGTAAAGTTCTATTTTACCTTATTTGTGATTGTACTAGACTGTAAGACAAGTTTTCTCCGCCTCCAAAAATTCCAGAAAGAAAACTATTAGTTGACTCATGCCGAGTAATAGGCCTTGGACATACTTGTTGAGGCAATCTGTGGTCCGGAGCGACCAAGTGTTTTCATGTTTGGGTAAAGGGTTTAAGTTAGGTTTACCCTTGTGTTCTTATATGTGTATGTTGAGTGTGTAGGTTGTACAGGTTACACATATGGACTTGACTGAACGGCCTCGGTACGGTGAAGGGTGGCATGGAGACAAGCTGGAGGCTTGTGTGCACCCGAGGGACCTTGGAGAGCAGGGACAATGAGCTGATGGGCACAGACTTCGAGGCATGCGTGAAGGATGGCATGGAGGCAAGCTGGAGGTTTGCGTGCATCCGAGGGACAGGAGCCGAAGGTGAAGAGGGAGCGAAGGCAACAGTTGAGGCTGCGGAGGAGGAGTCAGTCGAGTCGTGAGGGTACGAGTGCTGTGTGATTGTACTCGGGAAAATCCTAGGGTTTGAGTGCGGGGTGGAATGTACTCAGGAAGGGTAGCCTTAGGTGGGTGAGTAGACCAGCCGACTGGCCTGGGGGCAGTCGACTGATGGAACTCATAGAAAGGTCTCAGCCCTGGGACCAGTCGACTGCCCTGGGGGCAGTCGACTTGTAGGTGTCTGGTGAGTTGGCTGAGAATTCGAACGTTGGGGTGCAACGGTCGAATTTCAGTGGCACTAGCGAGGGTTTCAGCCCGGATCCTATTTAAAGAGGACTTCGCGGTGGCTGAGCTTCTTGACGAATTTTGTCTTGGTTAAAGGCAAGATAGTAGTCTTTGTGCTCAGAGGTTTGCTTGGGATTGTGGCGAGGTTTCTCCACCCACAAGGAGCGATGAGAGTTAGCCGGAGGTTATCCGATGATTGATCCACCGACGGATTCTTGGATTAGTCACCCGTCCGGGGTGGATACCAAGTAAATCTTCCGTGTTAGCATTGATTAGTGTTGTTTATTTTGTTTATTATTATTTCCGCTATGCAAAATAACCGTGTAGGAAGAAACGAGGTTCGAAAATCGCTATTCACCCCCCTCTAGCGGACACGATCGATCCTACAATACTGAAACTGGGGGGTTGGAAACAAAGTAAATAAATCCCGCGTGTCATCTTGTGTCTTTTCCTTTATTTATTTATTTTGTTGCATACTTACATTTTTGATAAAGTATAACGAAAGAACGACGAGATTCCGAAAAAAGCAAAAGTCAATATTCCCCTATCAATGATGTCAATCCTATAATTGGTATCAGAGCAGGAAGCACTGTTCAGACCCACCGCCGAAGGAGCAAGAAGGTCAAGAATTGGGGGGGAGGGAGATAAGGGAGAAAAGGTAAATTTAATTATGTTATGTTTTAAATTTCATATAACTTGTTTAAAGTGAAGGGAGAGAGAGCACTATAAAAATAAGTGTTATACTCGTAATATTCGAACGTCACCACTGGCGGCAACAGAGGTACCAACGCCAGGAGTCCGGAGGGACAAGAACCATATAAAGTGCATCAAGTGCCAAAAGCATGACCATTACAATAACCAATGTCTAGAATGGAAGAAGAATAGATTAGAAATATCAGAAAATGGAAGGATGGTACGAAAATTTAATTTTTACAAAATACCCTTGTTAGTTTAGATTCTAATTTAGAAAATTTACATGATAATCTTATTTTCACAAATATCCCTATGCATACAAATGTAACTTTTAATTTTTAAGATAAATTAGATTTTTGTACAGTAAATTAAATATGTTGCATGATAAATTAATTAAAAATAGATCAAAATCAAACATTGATAATATTAAAATATTGAATATTAATTCTTTAATTTTTAATATTAATGATGTAATTTTGGAATTTTTTTTTACATTTTAAATAATTTTACGATAATTCTCAAGATAAAATTTTAAATAACAATTTTACAGATAATTCTGATGATAAAATTTTAATTAATAATCTTACAGATAATTTTCAAAATAAAATTAAAGATAATTAAGAAAATCTAGTTAATAATTCACAAGATAACAATGAGATTAATAATTTTGAAGATAATTCTCAAACATTAATTAATAATATTGAAGATAATTCTCAAATTTTAATTAATAATTCGGAAGATAATTCTCAAACATTAATTAACAATTTTGAAGATAATCCTTAAACCTTAATTAGTGATTCTGAAAATGATTATAACATTAAAGATGATTTAATTGATATATTTGAATTAATTCACCTTGAAAACATAATTTAAAAAATGCTACAAGGGATCAATTAAATCTGAAATATTAAAAATAATTGATAACTTAAAATCAAAAGAATCAATCAATGAATCAAATTATCGGAATTAATCAAAAAGATAAAGTTAAAAAAGCAAATTGAAATTATACTACTAGATTTATTTAATTTTTAAAAATTCAACCTTAATTGAATATATTAATTTAACTTTAATTGGAAATTCAAAGCAAAAATCTTAATTCAAAACTTCAAAAATTGTTAGTACAAAACTCTTAATTAACTCTTAAAAATTCAAATCTAATAAATCTCAAATTTTAATTCAACATTAATTGGAAATTCAAAGCTAAAATCTTAATTTACTCTTAAAAATTCAAATCTAATTGAATAAATCTTAAATTTTAATTAATAATTCAACTTTAATTAGGAATTGAATACTAAATTCTTAATTTAAAAATTCAAATATAAAATTCTTAATTAACTCTTAAAAATTAAATCTAATTGAATAAATCTCAAATTTTAATTAATAATTCAACTGAAAATTCAATGTTAAAATCTTAATTCAAAAATTCAATATTTGTTAATATAAAATTCATGAACTAAATTTTAATTTAGCACATTTAAGTATGAAACTAAATAAAATTCTCCCAAATGGAACAACCAACTTAATAATAATATGTGTGTCAATGTGGGTTGACACATTCACGGGTTCACACAATCTGTATCAAATTGAGAATTTGATACTTTCTTAAAAATAAAATAAAATTCTTTTGTGACGACGTCACTTTTACTTAACCATAATTTTACCTTATTCTTAGCCTTAGGTTACAACTACTTGACTTCCCATAACTTGCTCTGAATTTTTTTCTTTGAAAATTTTTTTTTCATTTTATTTGCTTTGCAAGGATTTGACCCCTAGACCTCTTAGTTGTAAAACTAAAGCATTAACCATCTGCCCTACAACACTTTCTTTTCAATGGTACCAGTCGACTGATAGATAGCCAGTCGACTGGTATCAGCCACAGAAACTTTCTGTGCCCGGCACCAGTCGACTGGCCTCATGGCAGTCGACTGGTGCATCGAACAGAAGGTTCTGTTCGATATCGCAGTCGACTGGTTCTGAACCAGTCGACTGGCACGCCTGAAACCCCTGCATTTCAGATCTAAAAACCATTTCCAAAGATCCACAAATCATATACTTTCAAGACATACAATGAAACAACTCCAAATCTAAACTCCATACTAGTTTTATAAGCATCTTAACAACTCAAAACGAATCCAATAACTTGAAATTAGGATTTCTACGAAATTTAACAAACTTATCAAAACACATGCAATCTCTACTAACTTTGTACCCAACTTTGACTCCATGTAAAGTTTAAATAAGGTGATCACATCCTACCAATCCAAAACATCAACCATGAGTTTCTATAAATCAAAATGCCTCTAAGACTTATCCCAAAGATCTCTTCCACGGCTCCGCCGCCACTGAACATCAATGCAAGTCCCGTTCGCCTCCATAGCTTATGCTTTTTCTTTACCTTTATCTGCAATAGAAGGAAATGCAACTAATAAGCGAATTGCTTAGTAAGTAAATCCTAACTCACAAATCCATATGATAAATGATAAACATGCTCTTTTCAAAGAATGCTTGCTTCAAAGTACATGCACTTGGAAATATTTGCACATGGGAACTTTCATACACTTATCATGCTCAATCATGCTTGAAAACATTTACTAGCATCAAAACACTTGCAAACTTAACATGCTCATGATTTCTTTTGAAACTTACTAATGATACATTTTCATACTTTAAAACACTAACTTCTTTGCTCTTTCTCTTTAACATGCTTATAACATAACCATGTCAACATACATAACCAAAAACATGCACTCAAGGAAATTAAAACACTTACATATACTCATATACTTCAAAATAATAATCAACTTTCTCATGCCTTGACACTGTACCATGGTATCAATGTACCAATGCGCGCATCCCTAATAGGTTTCGGGGTAGCTAGCCACCGCACCCTATTAGAGCTTCCTTCTAACTTTCTGTGGGCCTCTCATTTGCCCGGTACATGTCACTTTACAAAAGTAAAATACTTTCTTACTCAATATGCTTATACTTATCAAGCTATCTTTCTTTTTGCATAAATTTTGCACTACAACTTTACCTTTCTTACTTGGAACTTTCATCGAGCACCTTGCGTGCCCTTAACCCAAAACTCATTTTTGGGACTTTTCAAGAACTTGGTCTTATCATACTTAGATCACACATACAAACCTACTCAAATTCAAGTTCTATGATAAGAACATATATTCTTTAGAAACTTAAATCACACAATAAGATAATATTCTCAAAGTATGCACTTAGATCACAAAATTACGGTTCTACAACGAGAATCTACATACGAAACTACTTCTATTGCAGGTGAGTGATTTACTTACCCTTTCCTTGAAGAAAACTCACTAAGTATCTCGAAAATCCTAGCGTAGGGCTCCTCTTCTCTTTCCTTGCGAGAAAACTTCACTCCTTGGCCCTAGGGAAGGAGCCCTAGGTTCTCTACTTCAAGAGGAAGAAGAAGGAGGAAGAAAACTCCCCCTTTTCCCCTGTTTTCGCAGCCTCCTCACCTCTGCTCGCGCGGCCTCCCGAAACCCTAAAAGTGGTCTTAACACAACTTAAGTGGAAGTTTAAATACCTCTTCATGAAAAAGCCTAACTTACCTATAACATTATTTCGATCCTTTATTTTCTGTGCTTGATACCCTTGCCCTTCTGGTTATCCGGATGCCCTTAAGGGCTTGCTTTGCCCTGTGGTCGCGGGATCAAACCCCGCCCGACCCCTTATTTTTTTTTCTTTTTATTTTAATCTGAAAAAATACTATAAAATTCAGAAAAATTCCTAATAATTCACGAAAATTATTGGGTGTTACATCTTTGACTTGATTGACAAATGCATAACTTTCATGTTCATGCATTTGCTTATTTTTTTCTTTATATATATCTATCATATGATTTATGCTAGCTTATTTCTTGCTTAATTTATAATGGCTAGAGAGAAAAAAGGTTTTTTGATACTTGCCCAACATAGTACCGGGGTGGGGCGAGATGATAGTATGTTAGAGAAGCTTGGTCTAGGAAGTCAGGAAGGGTAAGGAGTACCCGACTTGGACAACATAGCCAAGTGGAATTAGCCGAAGCTACCTCACTACTTCCTAGACTAGTTAGACCAGGGTTTTCAAAGGTTAAGTTAAAAGTATCATTTCTTTAAAAGGCTTTGTCTAAGGAAAGGGTCATTGTTCCGATACTCAAGAAGACCCCTGTGCTTCGCCAAGACTTGGAAGCCAATTATTGAAACTTACTTTTAAGTTACTTTTGTTAAACATGAATCTAACTTAAGGTCAAATAATTTACAAAAATAAATTGAGAAAAATTAATCAAGCATCTCACAACACGCATAAGGTTACCATACTTGTTTGCATTGCGACACTTAGAATGGGTGAGATGATAAGGACTAATCAATTGATAACTATTTTCAAAATATTTTCAAAAATTCTTAAAATATTTTCTTAAAAACCTATTCACAACATAGTGATTTAAACATAATAATGTTTTAATGAATTTCATTCATGATTATGTGTACTTATAAATAACTTTCAAAAACTTTTATATCTTTTTGAAAATTGTTCGACCTACACTTAGACACAAACCTCTAGGTTAACATTAAAATTCCTTAAGACACTTAGACAGAGTTCCTTGTAACTAGAAGATGTCAGGTTCAGGGGAGTTATTATTTTTGTGAAAATAATATGCTTTTGAAAAAAAATTGTCTGTCAAAAATATTATTTTAAAAAACTTATTTTTAGAAAAAATACTCTTTTAGAAACTATTATGTCTTTCAAAAATATTTTTTTGTTCAAAAAATTATTTTTGGAAAAATAGTCTTTAAAAAATTAATATATCTTTTGCTCAAAAATTTATTTTTGAAAAAAATATTATTTCAAAAATTATTATGTCTTTCAAAAAAATATTTTTTTGAAAACTTATTTTTGCAAAATATACTTTAATTGCTCTTATAATTTGGATAAATCCTAAAGATACATAGAAAGTTTTCCTTAAATTCTACAAGGATTTCTAAGATTGTGTTAGACTTAGGGGTAGTCCTGATGAAAAAGATAGTTCGTCTTTGTAAATTGACTCTAGATTACTTTCAAAATTTTATATTTTAAAAATTATATTTTTCTTTTCATTTGAATCAACCCCTTAGATACATAGGAAGATTATATTGTGATCAACAAGCTTTCTAGGATTGTCTTAAGCTTAGGAGAGTTCAAATTAAAAGAACTATTATAATTTTCAAAAATACTATATTTTTAATAACACTATATTTTCAAAACTACTATAGTTTCATTTTTCAAAATATTTTGAAAAACTCTTAGTCTTTTAAATAATTTCAGACAATTCTCTTAAGTATTTTTGAAAATTACTTTTGTTTGAAAAAATCTCTAAAACACATAGAAAAATCTTCCTTATATTTGTCAAGATTTTTGAAGATTGTGTCAGACTAGGGAGGAATCCAAACTAAGAAATTTATTATTTTTTTAATATTAAATACATATTGAAAATATTTTTAAAATATTGTTTTGATTGGAAAATCTCTATGATACATAGAAAATTTTCTTGTGGTCAACAAGATTCCTAGGATTGTGTCAGATTTAGGAATGTCCAAATCAATGAAGCAATTATCTTTTTCAAAACTTTTTCCCAAGTGCTTAGCTTTTCTTAAATATTTTCAAGATAAGAAAGTACTTAGTTTCTTCTTTCAAGCACATAAAAAGCTTTTTAAAAATAACACTTTTTTATTAAAAATATTAAGTAATTTCCAAAATCACATTGTTGAAACAAATTTTATACTTAATATTCTTTTTGGCTTATTTTTTGATGTGTGTCAAAGGGGTAGAGAGTACCTTAAGTTATATATCTTGTGTGTCTTCGAAATATTGACCCGAAACCCTTAGAGCTAAACCTAACTTAAGATTATTGTTAAACATAAAAAAAAAGAAGATTGTTGGTGCAAAAAGAATCAGACAAAGACAATCAACCTCTAGGATTTCAATGTTTAATAATATACCAAGATCTGGGCGACTTGATGTTTGATAGGGTAAACTCAGGTCTAATTAGTTTAACCAAAGGGCTAGCCAAATAGGACTTGATGATTGACAGAGTGACTAGCATAGAACCTAAGGCTGGTCAGTTTGACCAAGGGCTAAGCCAAACAGGACTTGATATTTGGTAGAGTGATTAGCAAAGAACCCAGTGTTAGTCAGTTTGACCAAGGGTTAAACCAAACAGGATTTGATGTTGGCAGAGTGACTAAACCCATATTTGGTCAGTTAGACCAAGGGCTACGCCAAATAGGACTTGATTTTTGGCAAGGAGAAGTCTAGTCAGGCAGATGACTAGCAAAGAAGTCCTTGTCAAGGCACCGAAGTCCTGGCGAGTGAAGTTAGGCACGAAGTGATGGTTTGGATAATTAGGCATTAAGACCTGGCTGAGGGTTGGGTATTGAAGTCCTAATCGAGGATTGGGCACAAAATCCTAGTGAGTGAAGTTTGGTCCTAGTGAGTGAAGCTGGGTAGACAATGTAACGACCCCGCCCCTCGGCCCCTTGGGTGGCCCAACTGGCGGCCCACATGGCGGCCCAACTGGCAGTCCCTTGGGCGGCCCAATTGGCCGTGCTGTTACTCACAAGTACTTTCCACCCCTAGCCAGTGGATTTTTGCCTTCCCCGGGATTCGAACTCTAGACCTCCAGGCTAAGTACTAAAGTTTATGAATCCTGGTACCAATTGAGCTATAGCTCAATTGGTACCAGGATTCATAAACTTTAGTACATAGCCTGGAGGTCTAGAGTTCGAATCCCGGGGAAGGCAAAAATCCACTGGCTAGGGGTGGAAAGTACTTGTGAGTAACGGCACGGCCAATGATCGTCGGTTGACGACATAAGGGCTCGCCAAGTGGGCTGCCAGTTGGGCCGCCCAAGGGACCGCCAGTAGGGCCGCCAAGTAGGCCGCCAGTTGGGCCACCCAAGGGGCCGAGGGGCCGGGTCGTTACAATAAAAAGGCGGCTTTTTATTGTAACGACCCGGCCCATTTGGCGGTCCATTCGGCGACCCCTTATTTTTGTGTGGGTCGTCGACCATCGACCATCGACCGTGTCGTTACCTTACTAGGTCTTCCCACCCTTGGACAGTGGATTTTTGCCTTCCCCAGGATTCGAACCCTAGACCCAGGCTTAAGTCTAGTTCTTTATGAATCCTAGTAATGACCCATAGCTGCACCATAGCCTCGAGGGCGTCCAAGGCTACGAAAAAATGATTAATGAGGATGGGTAACGTCGAACCTCAGGCGACCAATTCGGCTCCACGGAGGTTTCCCACCGGCGACCAAGGTAAATTAAGGAGCGTTCATGACAGGGAGTCCAGAAGCCCAGCATCCTAGGGTTCGTGCCCCATTTTGAGAAAAAATTCCTACAAGATACGTCGTAGTTAGGAATTGAACCGCGAATGCCTGGATGACAGCTAATCACCATTCCGTTGCACCATAGGGTTACCAGGATTCGAACCCTAGACCCGACCTAACAAAAATCACGACCTACGATGTTCTTTATGGATTTTAGAGGTCTAGAGTTTGAATCCTGGGGAAGACAAAAATCCACTGGCCAGGGGTGGAAAGTACTTGTGAGTAACGACACGACCAATGGTTGTCGGTTGACGACAAAGGGGTCACCAAATGGGCCGCCAAGTGGGCCGCCAGTTGGGCCGCCCAAGGGGCCGAGGGGCCGGGTCGCTACATAAAAAGGCGCCTTTTTATGTAGCGGCCCCGCCTCTATGGTCCCTGCAGGCAACCCTCTAGGCCGGCGACCCTACGGTCTTCCCACCCCTGATAGTGGATTTTTGCCTTCCCTAGGATTCGAACTCTAGACCTCTAGGCTAAGTACTAAAGTTCCTGAATCCTGGTACCTCGAGCAGTGTTGTCAGATCATCAATTTCTTCATCCTACTACTCATTCTCTGCGAAGTTAAAGAGCTAAAAATGAAGTTCTATGACCAAGGAGGCTCCAAGACAAAATGCATGGTGCTTCGGACTTCTAGAATTGGCCAAGATCTTCTCCACATTTGGTTTGCTTTTTAACTTGTAAAGTTCTATTTTACCTTATTTTTTATTGTACTTGAATTGTAAGATGGGTTTTCTCCGCCTCCGAAAATTTCGGAAAGGAGACCATTAGTGGACTCATGCCAAGTACATAAACCTTGGACGTACTGACCCTGGGGTTGGGAACCAAGTAAATAAATCTCACGTGTCATCTTGTGTCTTTTCCTTTATTTATTTATTCCCCTACGTACTAACATTTCTGATAAAGTCTAATGAAAGAACGATGAGATTCCAAAAAAGTGAAAGTCGATATTCACCCCCCTCTATTGATGACACCGATCCTACAATAATAAACTTAGGTTAGTGTTGTGCTCTTTCTTTCTCTTTTACTTTTTGCTGCGTACTTGTAATTTCTAATCCAAAATGAGTTTTTTTTTCAAAAGGGATATTCACCCCCACCCTCCTCTCTCTTTACGATCCTACAATTGGTATCAGAGTAGGGGTTGCTCAGATTTGGTGAAACCACTATTTGAGCTTTCTTTTTTCGAATTTGTATTTTTCAAACTAATTGGAAACGGTATTATTATCTCTTTTTGATAGTTTTCCTCATTTGTAAGTTTTTCATTTCTCGATGTTGGTGCAATACCACTCAAGATTATTTATTACTAATCCAAGACCAAGTCTTGGTACAAATTTTCCTCGTTTGTGTTTTGCAATATTCTCCTCTTTCTCTCTCGATGGTCCAACAAGAAGGCTACAGTACCACCTGCCCTCCTCTTTTGTTTGGAGAGGAATTTAGCTACTGGAAGAGTTGTATAGAGGTCCACCTAAAAACTTAGGTGGACATGTGAATCATTATCCAAGCTAGGCTCAATCTTCCACAAGATGAATAAGGTGAGCTTTTGGCTTACACCGACTGGGACTCTACCTTAAAGAAGAAGATAGAAGCAGACACCAAGGTGACCCAAACTCTCTAGTGCAGTCTTACCAAAGAAGAGCTTAATCGTGTCAGCCCCTTCAACAACGTGAAGGAGTTGTGGAGCAAACTGATCAAACTCCATGAAGTAACCTCTGACATGAAGGTAAGCAAGCGTGATTTGTTATTAAACAAATTGTATAACATGAAAATGTCGGAAGGAGAGACTATTGCCTAACTACACGCTCACATCCAGGAACTGATGAATGACCTCCATGCAATCGACCACAAAATGGAAAATCATGATATTGTAAGGTATGTGCTATATTCTTTTCCAAGGAATACCTTGTGGGCATCCATGGTAGATGCTTATAAGGTTTCCAAGGATCTTTCATTAATCAAGTTAGATGAAATATTTTCTAAATTTGAACTTCATGAGAAAACTAATACTACTCTGGCTGAGAAAGGAATTATTTTGGTTGTAGGTAAACTCAAGAAGAAGAAGCTGCAACCCAAACCCAAATCTGACTTTGATTCAGATTCCAATGAAGAAGACATCAACTACACTGAACTAGAAAAACTAGTTTGAAAGATATAGAAAGCGCATAGTTCAAAAGAAAAAGAAGGTGGTTCAGTCAAAGGATGATCCGATTGAACTAAGCACGAGTCAGAAGAACACGGCAGACATCACCTATTATGGGTGCAACAAGAAGGGACATTTCAAATCGGAATGCCCCAATGTAAAGAAGATCAAGAAGCAACGACGGAGGAAAGCACTTCAAGCTACATGGGACGAGTCTTCCTCGGAGGAGTTAGATGAGGAAGAACTGGCCCACTCGAACCTCCTTGCACTAGCAATGGATCAATCATAAGTTTAACCAAATCCAAAGTTGGCACTGAGTCTGAGTCAGAAGTGGAACCAGAGCAAAGCAACGGATCGATCTCCCTCTAGGAAAATGATCGACTCACTGTAAGCGGTTATTTCGATCGAGCTCAAATTATATGATTTAATTTCTTATCTATCTCACAAGTTGGCTCAGTCTAACGTCCGAGTTAAGTCCCTCTAAAAGGAGGTTAAAGCCCTTAAGGAGAAGGCTAACTTGAGTCCCCTAACTGACTTAATTTAAGGAGGAACCTCAACTCAAGTCCAACAACTTGAGGAAGAGAATTTCTCTATGAAAACTCAAGTCAAGGAACTCAGAGAATCCCTAGAAAGGTTTACATTGGGTTCCAAGAATCTTGATATGATTCTTGGAAAATAAAAATTTGTTCTCAACCGATCTGAACTTAGATTTAAAACTAACTCGCGATATAGATCGTACTATTCACTTGTGAACCGTACTAGCACCCAAGTCGAATCATGAGTCTCAAAACTAAGCTTCACTAATTAGACCAACCAGACCAAACCACTAATGGATTCCCAAGGATCAAATTCACTACTTAAATAGACCATATCAAGGTTTTGATCCAAGGGGAGCAAATAGAAAGACTATTTCTATTATTAGATGAACTTTGTGTGCTTCCCTGATTGTTCGATTGCATGTTTATTTAATTTCTATAAATTGCCATGCTTAAGGATTATAAATGGTTAGTTAAGACCTAGACTTGATTGAAACTTGCACAACCTAGTACCAGGGTGGGGTGTGTTGGTGCCGCAAAGCCTCCACATCAACAAATGAGGCGCCTGTGTTGATACAGGCACCCCAGTTAACTCATGCGCCCCAGTAGAAGGGATAAGCGCTGGCCAAACCTGCGGATGAGGATTCGCACAAAACAAGCCACGTGTCAGGTGCCCCCTTCAACACAAGCACCCAAGCATGCTGTATAAATAGGGGTTCACCCGCTTGTTTACAGATACAACTGCTTCCAATGAATTCATTCAAGCGCTCTGCTCCAAATACTCCGTGCTCAAGTCTCAAGCGCCAATGACGACCCGTGGCTCCGATCTTCGAATCTTCTCCGGTCGTCGGTATAATTTTTAATTAATTGCTATATTTATATTCTATATTCGAACTTCAACTTTGTAATACTTTTGCGAAATATAGAATTCCCCAACATAAACGGTCAAGGACCGTGGGCCTTGGAGTAGGAGCCAATCTAGACTCCGAACCAAGTAAAAGAAAACCGAGTTAGCATTGTCTTGCAATTTTCCGCTGCATATTACTCTTATTTTTCCGAAAAAGATTTTATCAATATTCACCCCCGCCTATCGATTCTAAACGATCCCACAAGTGGTATCAGAGCGGGTGGCTAAAATCTGGTGCAACCACCAATTGAGCGATTTTTCAGATTTTTATTTTTTTTGTCGTAATTTTATTCATTCATCGAGGTTGGTGCAACACCACTCGATTTGTTTAATTATTATTTTTGCTACCACACTACTAATCCAAGACTTATCTTGGGACAAGATTTTTTTGTGTAATTTTTCAATTTAAACTCCATGCCCATACAAGAAGGCTATAGCACCGCCAGACCACCACTCTTCTCAAGAGAAGACCTCTCCTATTGGAAGAGTAGGATGGAGATCCAGCTGAAAACTCAGGTGGATATATGGATTATCATCTAGTCCGGACTGGAGATACCCCAAAACGCACAAGGTGAGGTGCAAGGCTACACAGAGTGGGACAGACCACTCAAGAAGAAGATCGAGGCCGACGCAAAGGCCACACAGACACTACAATGCGGCCTGATGAAGGAAGAGTTGAACCGCGTCGGACCCTTCAGCAGTGCGATGGAACTTTTGAACAAACTCATCGAACTGCACGAAGGTACGTCTGATACGTGGATCAGTAAAAGAGATCTGTTACTCAACAGACTCTACACCATAAAGATGTACGAAGGCGAATCAGTAGCACAACTCCACACAATAATCCAGGAGCTGATGAACGAGCTGCACATAATAGGTCACAAGGTCGAAAACCGTGACCTAATAAGGTATACTCTAAACTTGTTCCCAAGGAACACACTGTGGGCATCTATGGTGGATTCCTACAAGGTTTCAAGGAACATTTTCGAAATTAAATTAGATGAATTATTTTCCGAATTAGAATTACACGAGCAAACTAATACTGCATTAGTCGAGAAGAGTATTGCTTTTGTTGTAGGAAAAAATCCAGGAAGATCTCAGAAGAAGAAGCCACAACCAGTACCCGAGTCCGACTTAGATTTGGAGTCTGATGACGATGAAGGAGATCGTCCAAAACTGGTACGGTTAGCTCATGACTACAACAAGGAGCTCAAAAATCAAACGAACAAAAAGAAGACAAATCGAAAGAAGGAAGATCCATCTGAACCCTCGACGAGCCAGAAGAACAAAGGTAACGTAACATGCTACGAGTGCAACAAGAAGGGACATTTCAGATCAGAGTGCCCCAACCTGAAGGAGAACAAAAAGGCTCGAAAGAATAAGGCATTGCAAGCTACATGGGACGAATCATCCTCGGAAGAAGAAGAAGAAGCTCCGCATTCAAACCTCCTCGCACTGACCGCCTCGGAAGACATCGACTCCGGAACGGAATCAGAACCGGACAAAGACGCCGGCACTGGAAAGCTCTCGATCTCGGAGGACGGACGGATTACGGTAAGAGGTTATCCTGAATCCGAACTTTACGATTTAATTTCATACTTGTCACGCAAGCTGGCGAAAGCCAATATCTGGGTTGAAACCCTCTGACAGGAAGTAAAACTCCTAAAAGAGGAAGTCAACTCGAGTTCCTTAACCGAGTCAGTTCAAGAAGGAAACTCAACTCAAGTTCAAAAGCTTGAGGAAGAGAACTCCTCCTTAAAAACTCAAGTCAAGGAACTCAGAGTTGCGTTAGAATGATTCAGTTTAGGTTCCAAGAATCTTGACATGATTCTTGGAAAATAGAAGTCAGTTCTAAATCGATCCAGACTAGGCTATCGAACCAAATCGCGACAACGGTCTTACTATTCCGTATTGAACCAACCTAGAACTCGAGTCCAAGCATGGGTCCCAAAGCTAAGTTTGAATAACCGAGCTGGACCAAACCAATATTGGATCCCCAAGGACAAGATTCACATCTTGCCTAACCCTTATCGAGGCTTCAATCCAGGGGGAGCTAATATAAAATTCATTTTTATTAGATGATTTTTTTTTTGCTTGAATAATTGTTTGTTGACTATTTATTTCATTTATGCAATTTTATCATGTTTAGACTTAGGAATGGTTAATTAAGGACAAAAGACTTACTTGAAACTTGAATAGCATACTATTAGGTGGAGGTGAGATGATAGTACGTTAGGGAAACCCTTCTAAAAGGGTCAAGTAGGGTAAGGTGTACCCTACTTGGTCTGTTTAGTCTGGTGGAACTAGCCGAAGCTACCGAACCAAATCCTAAGCTAGTTAAACCAAAATTTCTCAAGAAGTAATTTGAAAATGAACTTTTGATAAAATGCTTTGTCAAGGAAAGGGTTGTTGCACTAATAAGGCTATGGCCAAAGAAGGTCTCTGTGCCTCACTAAGACCTGGAAGCCAATTATCGAAACTCACTTTTAAATTACTATTTGATAAATTTGAATCTAACACAAGTTTTATTGAATCTTAGATTTAACATTAATCCAAAGATAAAAATAATACATCTCACAAAACAGATAAGGAAACCTGTTTTGTCACTTAGAATTGGGTGAGATGTCTAGGACCTAAAAATGTAGTTCAACTCAACAAACCTACATTTTCCAAAATTAAATAATTCAACATTTTTTCAAAATTAAATCTACATTTTCCAAAATTAACTAATTTAACATTTTTCAAAACATAATTCTACATTTTTCAAAATTAAATTTATAACATTTTTCAAAATTAATTCCCTACAAAATTAACGTTACAAAACTTATTCTAATTTCACATTTTCAAAATAAATTTTATGCTTAACATGTTCATCTAATAATTTTCAAATTCTATTTCAAAAATAAGTCAACTCATACTGAAACCTGTCTCACAAAAACCCATTAGGTCAACATGCTTGATAACATTAGATATGGGTGTGACAGATTAGGTAGTGAAATTCAATTCAATCTATCCTTACCTCTACATAAATGGATCTAAATCAACATACTTATGTGTAGGAACATAAAGATTTGGACCAGTGGATGTTGGATAGTGGATGCTCCAGACACATGACTGGGGATAAATTGAAGTTCACCAAAATCAAGTTCAAAAACCTAGGCTCAGTGGTATTTGGCAACAATGCCACACTTAAAGTAATTGGGTCAGGTAACATTGAACTTAACTCAGATTTTATTATTAAAAGGGTGTTATTGGTTGAAAATTTTAAGTTTAATTTGCTTAGCATTAGCTAACTCTGTGATACTGGTTATATTGTCACTTTTACCAACTCTGACTGCCTGATTAGGAATCTACAAGACTCAGAAATAACACTTAAGGGTAGTAGGAAAAACAACGTTTACATAATCAATCTACCCGTAGTGCCTAAATGTTTTCTAACTCAATTAGAAGAAACCAATCTTTGGCGTAGAAGACTAGGCCACACCCATACGAAATTAATTTCAAAAATAACTCAACTTAGATTGGTTAAAGGTATACCTAAGATTAAAAACTTTGAAAATACCATCTGTAATTCGTGTCAACAAGGTAAACAAACCAAGTCAACCCATAAACCAACCCAGTCAGACTTAACCCAAGCCACACGTGAGCTCCTACACCTAGACCTATTTGATTCACATGGAGCCAAGTCACTAAGCAGGAATCGGTACTACTTAGTGATTATTGACGATTATTCTAGGTTTACTTGGGTTAGGTTCTTAAAAACCAAAGATGAAACATTTAACTTATTTAATAATTTGTCTAAAATGATAGAAAATCAAAATGACACAAAAATTAAAAGACTTAGGAGTGACCATGGGGGAGAGTTTGAACATCAGAGATTTGAGCAATTTTGTAAAATTAATGGGTACATCCATGAGTTTTCATGTCCTAGAACTCCCCAACAGAATGGAATAGTTGAAAGAAAGAATAGAACCCTTCAGAAAGCCGCTAGGACAATGTTCAACGAATATAACCTAACTAATCAATTTTAGGCAGAAGTGGTAAATACAACCTGTTATATACAAAATAGGGTCTTAATTAATAAAAGACACAATAAGACTTCCTATGAAATTTATTATCACAGATTACCAAACTTACATTACCTAAGTGTTTTTGGGTGCAAAGTCTATATTTTGAACACTAAGGACTACCTAGGTATGTTTCAATCAAAATCAACCCCAGGGACCTTTTTAGGATATTCAACAACAAGTAGAGCCTATAGGGTTTACAATAGACAAACTCATAAAATTGAAGAAACTACCAACTTAATTTTTGATGAAGAAATTGACACAAAATCTATTGACAATCAAAACCTAAACAATTCAAACCTGGATCAAGAAGATATTGAACCATTGATTAAACCATTAAATGAACTATCAATTGAACCAACTACTGAGGCATCAACTGAACCAATAGCTGAACCAACCCAAGTAGTTGAACTGATCACTGAACCAAACCTTCCAGCCGGACTTGAGGTTGAACCTAGTTCTAGACGAATGAAGAAACCCAGACTCAATCATCCATCTGACCAAATCTTGGGTGATCCAACCTTAGGAGTCAAAACAAGGTCTTCTTATAGAAATCTTAGTCAAATTGCTCTAATTTCAAAAATAGAACCTAAGACTATAGAAGAAGCCCTACCTGACCCAGATTGGGTTATAGAAATGTAAGAAGAACTAGCTCAATTTGAGAGAAACCAAGTCTGGGACTTAGTACCTAAACTTGAGGTTAAGTCAGTTATAGACACTAAGTGGGTATTTAGAAACAAGATAAATGACTAAGGGGAGATTGTGAGAAACAAAGCCCTCTTAGTAGCTAAAGGGTTTAGTCAAGTTGAAGGGCTGGATTATGATGAAACTTATGCCCCCGTAGCCAGACTTGAATCAATTAGGATGTTACTAGCTTTCACAGCCCATAGAGGGTTTAAATTATACCAAATGGATGTCAAGTTTGCCTTTCTTAATCGGTTCATAAAAGAGGAAGTATACGTAGGGTAACTCCCAGGATTTGAGGACTTAGACAAACCTAAATATGTGTTCAAACATAGGAAAGCCCTTTATGGGTTAAAACAAGCACTTAGGGCTGGTACGAAAGATTATCAATCTACTTAATTTCTAAGGAATTTAACTAAGGCCAAATTGATTCAACTTTATTTGTTAAAACCTTAGAAAGAAACATATTTATAGCTCAAATATACAAAGATGATATAATATTTGGGTTAACAAATTCCAACTTCTTATAAGAATTTGTCAAAATTATGGAGAGTGAGTTTGAAATGAGTTTGGTAGGTGAGCTAAACTTTTTCTTAGGTCTCCAAATAAAACAAACCAGGGATGATAACTATGTTCATCAATCCAAATATGCAAAAGAGTTAATTAAGAAATTCAAAATGGAAAACTCTAAAAGCTTAAGTACTCCCATGACCATAAATGTCAAAATAGATAATGACCTTGAAGGTAAACCAGTTGACCTAAAGCTATACATAAGTATGATTAGTAGCTTATTGTTCTTAACTGCTAGTAGACCTGACATTTTGTTCGCTATAGGAATGTGCGTTAGATACCAAACATGTGCTAAGGAATCTCACCTAGCAGCACTAAAAAGAATCCTAAGGTACATTAAGGGTACCCTAAATGTAGGTATTTGGTATCCTAGGACTTCCAATTTTGAATTATCAGGATACTCTACCTCTGACTATGCCGGTTGTAAACTAGATAGAAAGAGTACAAGTGGAAGTTGTCAATTATTAGGACACAGTCTAGTCAGCTGGTGCTGTAGAAAGCAACACTGCGTAGCCTTATCCACAACTGAAGCTGAATATGTTGCCTAGGAGAGTGTGTAGCATAACTTTTATGGATGATGCACACTCTTAAAGATTTCTAGCTAGACTATGCCCAAACCAAAGTCTTCATTGACAACATAAGCTCAATAAATCTTACTAAAAATCCAATTCATCACTCCCGAACCAAACACATTGAAGTAAAATATCATTTTGTTAGGGATCATGTAGCCAGGGGCGAAATTATACTTATGCATGTGGACTCAAAATCTAACTTAGCCGACATCTTTACCAAACCCTTACCTGAGTCTGAGTTTAGCTAAGAAGACAGTTAGGGTTGTGCTTAGTAGAATAGGACTGCTCTAATTCTTTCCCAAAAGTCTTTTATATTTTCAATTTTTTTAAAAATCATTTCTTTTATCAAGTCTTGAAATTTAAAATTATTTTTCGACTTAGATTTTTCGAAAAATTACCCCCTTTAAAACTAGGGTTTCTACGCAAATGGACTTAACCTAGGCTTTAACCCTAGAATTGCATGCACGTATAGATCTAGAAGCCAGCATCTCACAAGCACCTTAGGACACTTTGATTGATAACCTAGACTGGGTTGAAATGCTTAGGTCTATGCCTTAACTCAAGATGCTTTAAGTTAGTGCATCTGGAGCAGTTGGGGTGATAAATACAACTGAACATCAATCAAGTTAAGTGTTCAAGCTTAGAAAATCTAACTTGATCAGATCACTTAACTTGACTAACCCTAGTGAAATTTGCTGTTGTATAATAGTTAGTAAGTAGCTAACTAGGTTTGACAGGACCCGAACAAGTTCGGTTTAATTAGTTTGATTTTTATCGCATGGGCTCACTAGAGTTGGTTCAATACGTATTTAAAATTGTGTTAAATGGCTCTGATTCAAAATTGATTTACAATTGGTTTTCTATCAATTTTTTTTTGATATATGGCAAAGTGGGGGGGGGGGGGGGGCGGAGAGAAAAGAAAAGAGTAAAATTTTTCATTTTTTCAAAAAGAAAAGTTAAAGTTAAATTTTCAAGTGCTGCATTAAATTTTCAAGTTAAATTTGAGTGCATTAAAGTTTCAAGTGTAGGGTTTTTTCAAAAATGTTTTAGTGCACCAAATTTTTCTAAGTAAAAATTTTTCTAAGTGCACAAAATTTTTTGTAAATGAAATTCTTTTCTAAGTGAAAATCTTTTCTAAGTGCTAAGTTGAAAATTTTTCTAAGTGCAAGATTTTTCTAAGCACTGCATTTTTCTAAGTGCACAATTTTTTTAAGTAAAATTTTTAAGTGCACAAACTTTTTTTAAATGAAAATTTTCTAAGTGAAAATATTTTCTAAATGAAAAACTTTTTTAAATGCAAAATTTTCTAAGTGTAAATGTTTTTTGCAAAAAGTTTTTTTCAAGTGCACAATAGTGGAAAATCTCTGTAAGTGTGCAAATGCTTTGTTTTGTTTTCCAAAACACTTGGTCAAAATTCAAACACTTAGTCTTTTTGAAAAACTACATATCATTGAAAGCTTCAGGGGGAGAATTTCTATTTCAGGGGGAGCTTAGTAAATATTTTTTCAAAAAAGTGGTTATCTTAGAATTAACAAGTTCTTCTTATATAAATCTGCTTTATATGGTTTAAACTTAACTTTTTGAACTGGTTGCCATAAATCAAAAAGGGGCAGATTGTTGGTGCTGGATGCACCAAGATCAAACCTGTGTTTTGATACTGGCAAAGGGTTCATAAGTTAAGGTGTTATTGTGATCTAATGAACTTGTTGAAGTGCGCAGGCAAAGTCCTAGGTAAACTAGCACGAAGTCCTGATTCAAGGAATTGGGCAATAAGTATTGGCCATAGGGAAAGTCCTAGGTAAACTAGGCACGATGTCCTGATTCAAGAAATTGGGCAATAAGTCCTGGCCAAGGGCTGGGCACCTAAGTCCTGACATTGGGTTGGCAATAAGTCCTGGTCGCGGACTGGGCACGAAGTCCTGATTCGAGGAATTGGGCAATAAGTCCTGACCGAGGGCTGGGCACCGAAGACCTGACCGGGGTTAGGGTAATAAGTCCTGGTCACGGACTGGGCACAAAAATATGATCCGGAGGATTGGGCAAAAGTCCAACTGGAGGAGCCGGTTGGCAAAAAGGTAAACTCTCCTGAGAGGCATAGGCGAGGACGCATTCCTCGTAGGAGGGAACACTAGGCATCGGTTCGACCTAGGGTTCCATTTTGGAAGCCCAAAGTCAGAACCAAGATAGCTCAGGCTATTAACTTGACTTAACATAGATATTATTTGTGTTTTCGAACTAACCCTGGTTGCAGGAACAAAGGTTAAAGTGTTCTACTTCCCAGGCGCCTGAATGGAGTTAGGCGCTTGTATGATCAGGCGCCTATATGGTGACAGGCACCCCAGATGAAGGGTGTTCCAAAGCAGTCTCGAAGCAAAGCCTCCACGTCAGCAAATGAGGCCTCTGTGTTGATACAGGCACCCCAGTTAACTCAGGCACCCCAGTTGAAGGGATAAGCACTGACCAAGTCTACAATTAGGATTCACGCAGAACAGGCCACGTGTCAGGCGCCCCCTTCAACACAGGCGCCCAAGCATGCTGTATAAATAGGGGTTCACCCCCTTGCTTCCAGATACAACTGCTTCCAATGAATTCATTCAAGCGCTCTGCTCCAAACACTCCGTGCTCAAGTCTCAAGCGACAACGATGACCCGCGGCTCCGATCTTCGAATCTTCTCCGGTCGTTGATATAATTTTTAATTAATTGTTATATTTAAATTCTATATTCGAACTTCAACTTTGTAATACTTTTGTGAAATATAGAATTGCCCAACGTAAATGGTCAAGGACCATGGGCCTTGGAGTAGGAGCCGATCTAGACTCTGAACCAAGTAAAAGAAAACTGAGTTAGCATTGTCTTGCAATTTTCCGCTGCGTATTACTCTTATTTTTTTGAAAATGATTTTATCGATATTCACCCCCCTCTATCGATTCTAAATGATCCCACAGGGTGAGCTAATAGTATGTTAGGAAAGTCTGTCTAAGGAGTTAGATAGGGTAAGACATACACTATTTAGTCTTTTTATCCCAGTAGAACTAGTCAAAGCTACCTCACCACATCTTAGACTAGTCCAGGGTTTCTCAAAGAGTAAATTAAAAGTATAATTTATTTAAAAGGCTTTGTCTAGGAAAGGGTCGTTATTCCAATACTCAAGAAGGCTCTTGTGTCTCACCAAGACTTAGAAGTCAATTATTAAATTATGTTTTTAAGTTACTACTTGATAAACTTGAATCTAACTCAAGGTTCAATCAAATCTTCGATTTTATTTAACTTCCAAGATAAAATTAACACATCTCATAAAATACAAAGGTCCCCTGTTTTATCACTTAGAAATGGGTGAACTGTTAATGACCTAATAGGATTAATCCAACCCAACCAATTTAACAAACTTGATTAAAACTAATTTAAAAATAAGTAAAAATGGATTAGTTAAAGGTATATCTAAACTTAGCAATTTTGAAAACACAACCTGTAATTCATGGCAACAAGGAAAACAAACCAAGTTAACTTACAAACCTATGCGTTTGACCTAATTCAAACTACATTTGAGCTCCTGTACCTAGACCTATTTGATTCTCATGGAGCTAAGTTACTAAATGGAAATCGATACTACATAGTAATAATTGACGATTACTCTAGATTCGCCTGGTTTAAATTTTTACAAACAAAGGATGACACTTTTGAAACTTTTAACACTTTATGTAAATTTATTGAAAATGAAAAGGATATTAAAATCAGAAGTGACCATTGGGGGGGGGGGATTTGAAAACTTAAGATTTCATAAATTTTGCAAAATAAATGGGTATCTCCATGAATTTCTTGTCCTAGAACTCCCCAACAAAATGGTATAGTTGAAAGAAAAAATAGGACCCTCCAAGAAGCTGCTAGAACCATGCTCAATCAATACAACTTATCTAACCAGTTTTGGACAAAAGCTATTAATATAGCCTATTATATCCAAAATAGGGTCCTAATAAATAAAATACATAACAAAACGCCCTATGAAATATATTATCACAAACCACCTAATTTATACTACTTAAAAGTTTTTGGGTGTAAAGTGTATATTTTAAACCTAAGGACCACTTAGGCAAATTTCAATCAAAATCAACCCTTGAAATATTTGTAGGGTATTCAACCACAAGTAGGGCATATAGGTTTATAACAAACATACTCTTAAAATTGAGGAAATAACAAATGTTATATTTAATGAAGATACCTTACCTAACTTAACCAATCCACATAACTCAACCATCCCACCCAACTTACTGATAGGGTGTATACTAAAAGTCTTGCTTTTGGATAAGAACATCTACATTTTGAAAGAGAATCGCAACATCACACGATGCATATTTATATTAGTATATGAATAAAATATCTCATACTTTGCATTGTAGATAACATGATGTGTGGTGACACACAGAAGATCATGTTATCAGTTCCTTACAGATGTATAAGTAGAGGCTCACAACCAAGATAGAGTTGGACAAACCATCGGGATGGTTGTAGTGTAGTTAGGTGTGGTTTGTCTTAACTATAGAATTACACTAGTGCACTTTGTGTGCATTGAGTAGGACCAAAAGAGAGGTCATCCAATTGTATACTGACTTGATAAATTGGATTACACCTCGGTTTTGTATTATGAAGTACAATATCTAAATCCCAAAATAATAACGGGCACATGTATATAATTATTATTTCTTTGATTTACCAATGGGCGAGATCTATTCTGCTAGATCGATAGGCCTGGTAAGTTGGAAATAATATTATGTACATGGTGTGCCGTTGATTATTGACGGAATCCTTGTTCTGGTGAGTTAGGATGATGATGCCCCCTTGATGAGCTCATAAGGTTCATCATGTTAAATCTTGCAAGTGGACTATGGTCCAACATGATGAAAAGGTTGAGTGGTACTAGTCAAGGATCAAGAGGATGATAAATTAAAATTGTCAGTAATTTAAATTAATCATCGAGCATTTGATATCTTAAACATAGGGAGATGGACAACTCATAATAGGTGGAGCCCATATGAAAATATGGGGGTTGGTGAGGAAGTTCAATAGGATCCTTTTGTGGAATGGATCTCCATTAATGGATCGGATTTGGATCCATTAGCGGGCCAAGACCCAACTCCTCCTCATGTTCCCTACCATAGCCCTATATATACCCCATAGGAGTCATGAAACCAGGGCTAATTTGTAACGCCCGCCTTTTCCCACACCTTATGGTGTGGCGAGAGGCGGCGTTACGCTAACATACATAGGCATATGAACATCTTATGCAGCGGAATAATTTTTTTTTCTTTAAACTTACTACATGAATCATACATATATGCCTAAATTATCATTCATGAACATGGCGACATTGTAACTTAGCATATTACTGGCATACATAGGTCATGATATAAACATTCCATAACTTATTCATAAGTACCATAAGTAGCAAGTACCTTATCCATAAACATCATAGGTAGTAAGTTATTTCTTAGGCATAACTATCATAAGTATAGCATAGAACCAAAGGAGGCATTTCAAGCACAAGATATGTGATAAGTGTAAATAGAAGAATCCATTGCCATGTCACTGCCACACAGATGCTCTTGCCCCTCCTGCTGCTTCCCATAGTAACCTCTTGCTTGATCTGCGGTATATGAAAAATAAGACTATAAGCACATAGGCTTAGTAAGATCCTTTCCTACTCACGAAAATCCATACGTCACATAAACATAAACATAATGCTTAAACCATATTTATCATGACATAATTCTTGACATGAACATAAACATACTTATCGTGGCATCATTCTTAACATGAACATAAACATAAACATACTTATCATGACATCATTCTTAACATGAACATAAACATAAACATACTTATCATGGCATCATTCTTAACATGAACATAAACATAAACAACTTATCGTGGCATCATTCTTAACATAAACATAAACATAAACATACTTATCGTGGCATCATTCTTAACATGAACATAAACATAAACATACTTATCATGACATCATTCTTAACATGAACATAAACATAAACATACTTATCATGGCGTAATGCATAACATGAATGGATGCATGAGTCAAATGCATATATCATAAGGATGCTTAATTTGAAAAACCATAATTATAAATACTTAAACATAATCATAACATCATGGGGTCCCCGGCTTGTACCACATACATACATCATAAGCGCGCATCCCTAAGTAAATACGAGATAGCTAGCCTCGACCTACTATGGTAGGAACAGCTACAGTAGTTCCAAAAACCGGGGCGTTCTTAAGGTGCCCATCCCTGTTGGACAGCTACGGTAGTCCCAGAACCATGGACAACTTCGGTAGTCCAGAACCGAGGCGTTCTTAAGGTGCCCATCCCTTGGACCCTTACTTCGGTCCGGTACAAGCCCATTCTTAAAAATAAAATACTTCATATGCTTCATCATTCATAGAACATACATAGCATAACATAATCTTGTTTCATGAAACATGACATAAGAATAGGAACAACTACGGTAGTTCCAGAACCGTGGATAGCTACGGTAGTCCAGAACCGAGGCGTTCTTAAGGTGCCCATCCCTTAGCATGACATAAACATACTTAACATTTCATCATTCATACTTAACATCATTATACCTTAAAGGCATGAACATCATCATCATTCATCATCCTCATTCATATGATATGTCATGCCTACATCATTATGACTTAGAGCCATGAACATCATTTTCATTCATCATCTTCATTCGTAAAATATGGCATACATACATAATCAGCATCTTAATTCATAAGGCATGCATGATCATGGTACATAGGGTAAACATACATAGATCTTTTCATACATGATACATATTATATAGCATACCTAATCATGATATCTATCATAAAGCATGCATCGGTAGGATTCATATGGACATGATACATACTACTTAGGTTCATGGGATAAGGTTTAAAACATTCATGATTAAACATAGCACATAACCTAAACATACAAGTCATGATACATAACACATGAAGCTAGGGTTTTTATGTGACATGAAAATTCTTACAACATGCTTAAACATGTACATATATCATAGTATCCTATAAACAAATATTCTTGAGACCTTAACCCAACCCAAACCCTAAACCTTGGAGTTGGCCGAAAGTTCCATAGGATGAGGTTCCATCATTTAAATCAATATGAAAGGTTCCATGAGTAAAAGAAAACTCATACATTACATACAAAGCCATAGGGAGCCATTAAGCCCCATAATTGGAGCTAACCCTAAGTCCTTGCCCTACATTGGGACCTTGGCCGAAACCCTAGAGGGTCACAAGCACATGGAAAAATTCCTATCATTCACAATTGCGATCCATTAAACCATAGGAAAACATAATAAACATGCTTGAACGGTTAGATATCATCCTATCCATGACATGTTGATATGGACCGAAACCCTAGAGGACTTTAGGGTGCCACAAACTTTCCCTAAATTATAATCTATACCTTACTTATCATAATAAATCATTGAGATGCACAAAAGAGAGTTTACATCATCCCTAAGCCCAATAACAAGCCTTGGCCGAAACCCTAAAGGCTCTACCTCATGGTTTTCTCAACTTAGATCTTAAACAAAAGTTTAAATCTTGATAGACATCAAAGAAACAATTATACAACAGGTGAGGGGGTCTTACCTTTCCTTATCTTAGATATAATCCTTGAATAGAAATAAAAGAGAAACCTTCTTGACCCTAAACTTCTCCTTAGCCCTTGTAGCCTTGTAGAAAGCCTTGGATCTTCAAGATGGAGAGGAAGGGCTTTGGTGGGAGAAGAGAAGAAAAAGAGTAACCCTTGTGGGTTTCGGCTAGAAGAAGAAAGAGAGGAAGGGCTTTGGTGGGAGAAGAGAAGAAAAAGAGTAACTCCTATGTCTCTTCCCCTCTCATCCACTCTTTTATACTACATGAAGGGGGGCAAGTGAAGGGTTATGGTGCCTCTTCTCTTGATTACTCTTCACTTCCCTAAACCTTAACCAAAATCCACTTCATTCTCTACTAGCACTCCCTTTCTAGATGAATTGGTTAGTACATCCATGGTGTTACACTATGTCCAAGGTTCAATCCTTGGTTTATGCACTTTATTTATTTTTTTTCCGGCAATGCCCCTTAAGGCCTACCCATAGCCGTGCTAATATTCCTAATTTAAACCCATTTCTATTTATATTAAATTCTACCTAAAATCCAATAATAACCATGGTACTAGAAAAACCCATGTAATGCCCATTAGCACTTAGCTCCTTATTCTATATCGAAATTCATGAATCATCATGTCAAGGTTTATACTAGTATCCCTATATTCCTCGAGAATCTATCTAGGCATGATCAATATTTTAAAGAAAAATATTGAGAAAATTTTCCGGGTCGTTACATAATTAATTGGAATTAATCCAATTAATCACATAAGCCAAAAACCCAAAACCTCTCTCCCTCCCTCTCTCTCTCTCTCTCTTAGGGTTGCGGCAACCCTATTGAAGCCGGCGGAAACAAAGAAGAAGAAGGGGAAGGTAAAGACCTCATCTTCTCTGGTTGCTTCTTCCTCTCTTCTCCCCTTTGGCCGGATCAATCCCTGGGATAGCTAGAACTGGCGGACCAAAGGAGAAAAAGGGGATGCCGGTGGAGTTTGTCGCCGCAACAAGGAGAAGGAGAAGGAGTGGTTTGGATTGTGTTTTCTCCATCTTCTTCCTATTCCATCGCTTCTTCTCCTGTGGCTGAAGTCTCCTAGAAGCGAGGAATAGGTCTCAGCTTGAAGAGGAGGTGGTCAGCGGCCGAAAAACAAGGAATTATCCTTGTTGGCGTCAGCGAGCTTGAATAGGAGGAGAAGAAGGTTGCGGGCTTTTTGGGGAAGAAGAGGAGACCTTTTTTCTCTCATCTTCATCCTCTTATTCATCTTCCAATTCCCCTACACCTCAGCTCTCTTGTGGCCGGAGCTCATTGGGCGGCGGTGGTCGCCGGCGGCGCAAGGTGGAGGAGAAGGGGTGGCCAGCCGAAACCCTAGGCTAGGGTTTTCTTTGGTAAGTGGAAGGGATTGAAGAAGGTGATTAATTGCAAGCCTTGGTGACTCCGCGTCTTGGTAGCTCATCTCCCACATGACGTCCAAGAGGGGAGGGTCATACGGTAGAAGACTGCTAGGTAAAAGGCGAGGTATACCTCTCTTTGGCACCTCTTGTTTTCTTTTTTTATTTCATGTGATTATTTTATCATCGATGTGTTTTAATTAATTATCATAGTTTAATTAATATTGATAATTAATTGTGTCATAGACCCCGACGATAAACACAAAAACCAGCGATCCATTCGTCGTCTTTTCCGCGGTCACTTGATTCGGAAAGTTACAAGGCCTTACTCTTGAGTTTGGATAAGTTGTGACTTGAATCAATTGATACGATGATGAGACGGTCGTTTGGGAGACGGGTCTCTATTCGTATTAAATTTTTAATTTGTAGACATAGAGTGGTCTCTCTCATGTTCGACCCCGTGTTCGCTAAGGAAACCCGCCAAGCCGGCACCATCAATTGGTGTCAGAGCTGAGGATTCCGGTTTTGTGTGTTTAGGATTCAGTTACTTTTCTGCACATTATCATATATTTTATTTTTGCTGGATAATATTTGGATGTGCGTAGGCTAATTCTTTGTTGCAGGCACTAGATTCCAACTATTATGACATTAATAATGGGTGTGTATGATTGTTTGCGCATTTTTGTAATTAATTGAATCCTCAGGGTTGACGAGACTAAATTATGTATTTAATTTTTGTAATTAAATATGACACCTGTTTAGCCGAGCATTTATTTACTTTCGATCTAGATTACATGTACACTCCTTCGTGGAGTATAGGATCGATGGATGTAAATATTTAGCTACTCATCTCGGCTCGGAGATCCCTTCATGGAGGCTTGCGCATGGATAGGGAGGAGTGGACGAGGTGGCAACACGACTGGAGGCGCATAGAGACCAAGGCCATGATAGTTGGAAAATCTAGGATTTTTCTTTATTATGTTGGTTTATGTGCTTGTGGTGTCTGTGTGCATGGAAAAACCTCAAAATTAAATAACTAAGTGGGAGAGGGACCGTAAGGGTCCCGTGGCCTCCATTACAATCTGACAAGTGATGCGAACAAGCTCGCGTGTCGGCTATGAGTGCCTTCCTCCACAACGGATATGCTTGTTCTGCAGATCACTGGGTCAGAAAAGATTATAGAAAGTTATTGAAGAGCGTGTGATTTTCCCCAACGGAAGATACATAATCGGAAATAATTTTTTAAGTGTCGTGTAATGGTGAACACTTAGATGCAAATATTAGTATCCTCCCCAACAGAGTCACTGCTATTATTTATAGGGCCAAAGAGGACCAACCATTAATTTTATTTGTCAAAAAGTTAGGTTGACAAGATAATAAAATTAATGGGTAAAACCTCCTCTCACAAATGAAGAATTCGTATACGTCCACACCATCATGGCATATGATATTCTCGGTGTTTTGAGGTGTTGGTAGATTTTGAAATTTTATTATTTGAGGAATCAATTTATTTTCGAAATCTAAAGTGTGTGATTGTTGTGATTCTCAGTGTTTTAAAATGGATCTAGACCCACTTGATTTAATTCAAAGAGAAAATGAACTTAATGCCCCTAGTAATAATGATTGGGAATAAACTTGGACATTGTCGAAATTGCCAAGGAATCCAAATATGATCTTGTCGAGTTCTGCGCTGAAAAACCTAGCAAGATTAATGGTGAAGAGGAGATGGAATATTTTAGGCAGTGGTTAGAAGCAGATGACATGACTTAGAGTCATCAACATTAGGCTTCTTCCATTACCAGTGTTAAAACATCCAAGCTCGATGAACTCTTTGGACACCATAATCGGGCTGCTAGGCAAGAAGTCATGAAGAACTTGAAAACAACCACCATGATTGAGGGAATGCCGATAAGGGAATATGTTCTCAAGATGATGGCTTGGCTGAAAGAGATGAAAATCCTTGGAGCACAAATCGATGGGGAAACCCAGGTCGATCTCATCCTCCAATCCCTACCAAAGAGTTTTGAGAAGTTTCGCCTAAGCTATAATATAGACAAACGTTCATATTCGTGGCCAGTACTTCTGATAGAACTCGAGGCGGCAGAAGGGTTTTCTCTTCAGAGTTCACAAACTTTCATTGCTCAAGGGGTTTCTACTTCTAAACCGAAAGGAAAGAAGAAGAAGAAACCAGATAGGGCAAAGAAAGTAGCAGGATTACAGGGACCTCAGAGTTGCATGAAGAAGCTGAAAGGCAAGTGCTTCGTGTGCAAGTAGTCTGAACATTGGAAGGCGGACTGTCCCCGCCGTCAGAGTAATAATTCAGGTATATTTCTTTCTTTTGTCGTTGTAACATGTTTAGCGGTGATATCTACCGGTACCTAGTGTGTAGATACGTATGCCACTAATCATGTCTGCATTTCTTTGCAGGGATTCTAGGAAACCCGACGACTAGCTAAGGAGGAGATTACCATCTACATGAGATAGGCTACAGAGATGACTTTTGCAGTGGGAGTTATTGATTTATATCTTTTAAATAGAATGATAAAGTTTTGGTTTTAAAGAGATTGCTTTTATGTACTTAATTTTAGAAAGAACTTTGTTCAGTTTCTGGAATAAGATATTCTATTGCTTTTATTGTTAAAAGTGGAATAGAAGGATTAACTATTAAAGTACATAGATAGGAAATTGGTTTACTTTTAAAACCAAAAACTCCTATGATGCAATTAGATGTTTAAAAGCTTATCATCTAACCAAGATAAGAGAAAGGTTCCTTCTTAGATGAACCAAACATATCTTTGGCATCTAAGGCTTAGTCTTATTAACTTTTAGTAGGATTTAAAGGTTGATAGCCAATGAGCCCTTGGGTGGTGGATGATTAGGCTTCCTCAAAAATCTTTAAATCATACTTGGAAGGTGAGAAGACCAAGAGGCTTTTCCAAGCCAAGGGGCATAGAGCCAAAGGTATGTTGGAGATGGTTCATCTTGATAAGTGTAGGTCCTTAGTCTATCCAGAATAGAGGTAGCTTTGAATACTTTGTTTATTTTATAAACATTTATTCAAAGGTCAAAGTGCATTTACTTGATGTACCGCAAGTCTGAATCTTTGATTATATCAGAGAATTCAAGACTGATGCGGAGAAACATCATAGTAAAAGTATGGCGACATTACGATTAGATCGTAGTGGGAAGTACCTCTTGGGATAGTTGTAGGACTTACTTATCAGAGATTGGGAATCAATCCCAATTCATTGCACCCGGTGTGCCTCAACAAAACAGTGCAGCACTGAGAAGGAAAAAGGTCTCTTAAGGTAATGGTTAGGATAATGTTAAGCTACTTTGAGATTAAGCCAGATTTGTTCTGGGGATATGCTCTGGAAATGACAGCATATGTACTTGATACTATCTAGGTCAGTAGTCTCTAAACCCATAGAAATGTAGACTGAGCGAAAGCCTAGTCTACGACCTGTTCAGATTTGGGTAGTTCAGCACATGTGCTGAAGTGAGATACTAATAAGTTAGAATCAAGTCCACCTGTTCATAGGCTATCCTAAGGGAATAAAAGGTGGTTTAATAGTCCTAAGGATCAGAGGATATTCGTTGGTATGAATGTCTGATTCATAGAAAAAGGACTATGTAATAAACCACATACCCATGTGTAGAATTATTTTTGAGTAACTGAGAAGGGGACATTCTGACCTTAGTGCCAATAGTACAAGAGGGAATGCCACAAGGCACTGCACCTCGTGTCACAGAAGATACACAGGAGATACCTTATCGTAGTGGGAGTGTTGTTAGTCAACCTAAAGGATTCATGTTCTTGGAGAGTCTTGGGAATTGGTCCTTAGTGAACATGAACTGGATCCCTGGACCTATGACGAGGATCATCCGCTTTGAAGAGATAAATCTAGTCATATGGATTTGTTCAAAGGACGGATGAAGTTTGTGTATATAAGTAATGTGATGGAAATGAAGTGGTATTCTTTTGCTATACGTAGATAATATTTTGTTGATTGGCAACAATAACGAAATACTATCAGACGTAAGGATATGGTAGTTCAAACAATTATGAAGGACTTGAGAGTAGTAAGACACATCCTTGGGGATCAAAGATCTAAGGGATCTCCAGACAAGAATGATGTGCTTATCCCAAGCTTCATACAAGACATTGTCCTATCTCATTTTAGCATGGAAACCTTCAAGAAAAGTTTTGTACTTTTCAGCTATGGAGCTACTCTATCTAAGGAGATATGTTTAGAACAATCAAAGAAGATAGAGTAGGTAATGACAGTTCCTTTAGCGTCAGCTATAGGAAGCCTCATGTATGCTAAAAATGAGACCGAATATCTGTTGTGTTGTGGGCATGGTTAGCAGATATCGGAGTAACCCAGGTCAAGGAAATTGGATTGCGGTAAAAGCATATATTAGTGTCTGAGAAGGACTAAGGACTATATGCTAGTTTACCGGGCAGACCAATCTCCTATGGGTTATATGGATACAGAATTCAAATCAGATAGGGGCAAATATAAGTATTCCTTGGATTTTTGTGTTTACTTTTAGGAGGTAGAATCATTGCATGGGAGAGTGACATGCAGCGGCCACGTGATGGACTCCACCATGGAAGCTGGATATATGGCAGCCTCTAAGGCAGCCAAGAATGGTACTTGGTTCAGGAACCTCAAGATAGACTTCGATGTGATTCCTGGTTTGCTCGGAGCTATCACATATTGTTGTGATAAAAATGGTGCAGTTGCAAACTCGAAGAAATCACAAGTCCATAAGGCGAGTAAACACATAGAGCGCAAGTACCACACTGGTGAGGAATAGCTGTTGTTGCCTAGATTACATTAGAGGATGACCTAGGAAGATCTTTTCACTTAGGCCTTGGTAGCGAGAGCTTTTAGGCATGCGAAGGATCAAGGGGTCAGATGTATGACATTTTGAAATCAACAAAGTCTTTTAGTATAAGTGGGAGATTGATATATAGGATGTATACTAAAAGCCTTGCTTTTGGTTAAGAACATCTACATTTTGAAAGAGAATCGCAAAATCACACAATGCATATTTATATTAGTATATGCACAAAATGTCTCATACTTTGCATTGTAAATAACATGATGTGTGGTGACACACAGAAGATCATGTTATCAGTTCCTTACAGAAGTATAAGTAGAGGCTCACGACCGAGATGGAGTTGGACAAACCATCGGGATGGTTGTAGTGTAGTTAGGTGTGGTTCGTCTTAATAATAGAATTACACTAGTGTACTTTGTGTGCATTGAGTAGGACCAAAAGAGAGGTCATCCAATTTTTTATAGTGACTTGATAAATTAGATTAGACCTCGATTTTATATTATGGAATGCAATCTCTAAATCCCAAAATAATGTGTTAGATGTGTATACTAAAAGACTTGTTCTTTTTATAAGATCATCTATATTTTTAAAAAGAGAATCATAAAAACACTAGATGCTTGTTTATATTAGTACATGCATAAAAGTCCTTTACTTGGCATTGTAGATAACATGGTGTGTGGTGTCACATGGAAGATCATGTTATTAGTTCCTTGCTTAGTATAAGTAGAGACTCACAACCGAGATGGAATTGGACAAACCATCGGGATGGTTGTAGTGTAATTAGGTATGGTTGGTCTTGACCATAGAATTACACTAGTATGCTTTGAGTACATTAAGCAGGACCAAAACCAGAGGTCATCCAATTTATACTGACTCAATAATTGGATTAGACCACGGATTTATTATGGAGTACAATCCCTAAATCCCGATATAATAACAAGTACATATTATTAATTGTTATTTCTTTGATTTGTCAATGGGCGAGATCTATTCTGTTAGATCGATAGGGCCGGTAAGTTGGGAAATAATATTAATTATATAGTGTGCCGTTGATTATTTATGAAATCCGTGTCCTGGTGAGTCGGGATGGTTGTAGTGTAATTAGGTATGGTTGGTCTTGACCATAGAATTATACTAGTATACTTTGAGTTCATTGAGTAGGACCAAAACCAAAGGTTATCCAATTTGTACTGACTCGATAATTGGATTAGGCCTCAGATTTATTATGGAGTACAATCCCTAAATCCCGATATAATAACAAGTACATATTATTAATTGTTATTTCATTGATTTGGCAATGGGCGAGATCTATTCTGTTAGATCGATAGGCCCGGTAAGTTGGGAAATAATATTAATTATATAGTATGCCGTTGATTATTTACGAAATCCGTGTCCTGGTGAGTCGAGATGATGATGCCCTCTTGATGAGCTCAAAAGATTCATCATGTTAAACCTTGCAGGTGGATTTGATCTGACATGATGATAAGGTTGAGTGGTACTAATCAAGGATCCAGAAGTTAATTAATTTAAATTGTCAGTAATTTAAATTAATTGACAGTCATTCGATATCTTAAACACGGGAGGATGGACGACTCATAATAGGTGGAGCCCATATGTAAATATAGGGGTTGGTGAGGTAATTCACTGAGGATCCTTTAGTGGAATGGATCTTCATTAATGGATCAGGTTTGGATCCATTAGCAGGCCAAAATCCAACTCCTCCTTATGGTCCCTATCGTAACCCTATATATACACCCCATGTGACATGAAAGCAAGTTAATTGATTGATTGATCCAAGGATACACAAAACAAAAACCCTAATCTATTCTCTCCTCCCTCTCTCCCTCTCGGCTCAGCGGCGCCGAATAGCAGATGCGCTGGCCTCCTTTCCACTCATGCACGAACAACGGTGGCTTCCTCTCAACCATCGGATGAAGAGCGGTGGCTTCCTCTCCACCCATGCATGAACGTCGGTGGAGTCTCTTCTCCATGCATGGACGGTTGTGCATGAACGTCGGTGGAGAATTTTGAGTGGAGAAAGGTCCTGCCTCGGTGGAGAATTGCCCATGCTTGTGAGAAAAATTCTCCTATTGGAGGATTAAGCTTCTCGGTGGAGAGGTTGAATGCAGGCGAAGCAAATTTCTCCTATTGGAGAATTAATTTTCTCCTCGGTGGAGAATTTGTTTAGCCGCCGTGTGATGGCAAACCAGCTGCTCACGCATGGGTGTCCAAGGCAAACAAGCTGCTCATGCATGGCTATCCAAGGCAAACAAGTTGCTCACGCTTCAAGAAGAGCAAACGGATTGCATGAGGAATCTGTTGGTGCAGGAAGCACCATATCGAACCTTATTTTGATATTGACAAAAGATTCAAAGTTAAGTGTTATTTGTTATCTGATATGCTCACTAAGTGTACAAGAAAAGAAGCCCTAGGTACACTAGGCACGAAGTCCTAATTGAGGACTGGGCACGAAGCCCTGGCAAGGAGCTGGGCACCGAAGATCTGCTTGGAAGGTGGGCACGAAGTCCTAGTCGAGAACTGGGCACGAAGCCCTGGCAAGGAGCTGGGCACCGAAGACCTGCTCGGAAGGTGGGCACGAAGACCTGGTCAGGTGCATCGGGCAAAAGTTCAACCGGAGGAGCCGGTTGGCAAAAGGTAAACTCTCCTGAGAGGAGTAGGTGAGGACGCGTTCCCCGTCAAGGGAACAGTAGGCGTCGGCTCGACCTAGAGCTCCATTTGGGAGACCCGAAGTCAGAACCAAGACAGCTACGGCTGTAAAACTCACTAACATTCTTGAGTGGGATAAGGGCGCCCCCAACGTCCAGGGCGCCCCCAGGACTACTATAAATAGCCCTCGACCCCCAAGGCTTCTCAACACAGTTTTCCAATGCCAATACGCTCTTCAACTCAGGCGCTTTGCTCCAGAAATCTCCATCTTGAGATTCTAGCACCGACGACGACCCTACGCACCGAAGAACGATCTACACTGGGTGTCGGTAACGAAGAGTCAATTCTTAATTGTATTCTTACTGCACTTATTACTGTACAAATGTTTGTAAGATTTTGCGCGATTATAGTATTGCCCGTAGTAAACAATCAAGGACCGTGGGCCTTGGAGTAGGAGCCGACCGCGACTCCAAACCAAGTAAATCCTTGTGTTTGCGTTTAGTTTTTGTGTTAATTTTCCGCTGTGCATTCTCTCTCTAGAAATGATATTGTTTTGATAGATGAGACACGTGAAGGAGTAAATGCTAAACTAGATTCTTGGCGGGAAACTCTAGAAATGAAAGGTTTTAGGCTTAGTAGAGTAAAGACTGAATATATGGAATTTAAGTTTAGCAATGCTAGACGTAGTGAAACAATTGTTAAGATAGGAGATGATGAGTTGTCTAAAATCGAGAACTTTAAGTATTTAGGATCGTTCTTGCAAAGTGATGGAGGAATTGAGAGAGATGTCTTACATAGAATACAAGCAGGATGGTTGAAATGGAGATTAGCATCGGGTGTCTTATGTGATCGTAAAGTACCTCTAAAACTTAAAGGGAAGTTCTACAAAACGGCAGTTAGACCTGCTATGTTATATGGTGCTGAATGTTGGGCTATGACTCGAGCACATGAGCAAAAGATGAAAGTTGCAGAGATGAGGATGTTAAGGTGGATGTGTGGACATACGAGGATGGATAGAATAAGGAATGAGAGTATTAGAGAGAAAGTCGGAGTTGCATCTATTGAAGAAAAACTTCGGGAGACACGTTTGAGATGGTACGGACATGTACTTAGAAGACCAATAAATGCCCCTGTTAGACGATGTGAAACTATGATAAATACGCACATTAAAAGAGGGAGAGGAAGACCAAAAAAGACTTGGTTGGCAACAATAAAACAAGATAAATTTTATTTAAATTTAGATGATGATATAGTAGGGGATAGAACTCAATGGCGTAAAAGGATCCATATAGCCGACCCCACCTAGTGGGATAAGGCTTTGTTGTTGTTGTTGTTGTTGTTGTATTCTCTCTCTAAATCCGAGAACGGTTTACGATATTCACCCCCCCTCTATCGTATTCTCTCGATCCAACAGGATCAACTTGCTTCACCAAGTTGCTCATGCAGTTTGCTTCAAAGGGAGCAACCAAGATTGCGTGAGGAAGCAGCTTGTTTCAAGGGGAGCAGCCAGGATGCGTGAGGGAGTAGCTTGCTCCAAGGGAGCAGCCAAGTTACTCATAGTTCAGATGTCGGTGATGGAGGAGAAAAGTAGAAGGGTTGTTGTTTGGATTATCTTTTTCCTTGGAGTAGCCGACGGCATCCTTTTGGTTAGGGATTGGTTGGCGCAAGGAGAAGGGATCAACTTGGTGACCACGGTTCTTAGTAGATCATCGCCCACACGACGTCCAAGAGGGGAGGGTCATACGGTAGAAGATCGTGAGGTAAAGGGAAGGTATAATTCTCCCTTACCTCTTTTTGTTATTTTGTGCCTTATACTTTGCTTCGTCATTTCATGTATGTTACTTAATTATTTTAATTATGAATCATAGACAATAATTAATTAACTAGACCCCGACCGTAAACACATGAACCGGCGATCCACTCGTCATCTCTTCCGCGGTCGTTTGGTTAGGAGAATTACAAGGCACGATCTTTTTGATTGGCCAAGTTGTAATTCGTACCGAACGATACGATGAAGAGATGGTCGTTGAGAGACGGGTCTCGATTCGGATTAATTTTTAATCCGTAGACATGGAGAGGTCTCTCATGGACGACCAAGTATTCTCTTAGGAAACCCGCCAAGCCATATCCAACATAACGGGCACGTGTATTTAATTATTATTTCTTTGATTTACCAATGGGCAAGATCAATTATGCTAGATCGATAGGCCCGGTAAGTTGAGAAATAATATTATCTACATGGTATGCCATTGATTATTGATGGAATTCGTGTCTTGGTGAGTTAGGATGATGATGCCCTCTTGATTAGCTCATAAGGTTCATCATGTTAAATCTTGCAAGTGGACTATGATCCAACATGATGAAAAGGTTGAGTGGTACTAGTCAAGGATCAAGAGGATGATTAATTAAAATTGTCAATAATTTAAATTAATCGTCGAACATTCGATATCTTAAACATGGGGAGATGGACGACTCATAATAGGTGGAGCCCATATGAAAATATTGGGGTTGGTGAGGAAGTTTAATGTGATCCTGTAGTGGAATGAATCTCTATTAATGGATCGAATTTGGATCCACTAGCGGGCCAAGACCCAACTCCTCCTCATGGTCCCTACCATAGCCATATATATAGCCCATAGGAGTCATGAAACCAGGGCTAATTAATTGAGAATTAATCCAATTAATCATATAAGCCAAAAACCCAAAACCTCTATCCCTCTCTCTCTCTCTCTCTTAGGGATGCGGCAACCCTATTGAAACCGGTGGCAACAAAGGAGAACAAGGGGAAGGTAAAGACCTCATCTTCTCCGGTTTCTTCTTCCTCTCTTCTCCCCTTTGGTCGAAGCAATCCCTGGGATAGCTGGAACCGGTGGAGCAAAGGAGAAAAAGGGGATGTCGGTGGAGTTTGTCGCCGCAACAAGGAGAAGGAGGAGGAGTGGTTTGGATTGGGTTTTCTCCATCTTCTTCCTATTCCATCGCTTCTTCTCCTGTGGCTGAAGTCTCCTTGAGGCGAGCAACAAGTCTCCTTGAGGCGGCTAGAAAACAAGGAATTATCCTTGTTGGTGCCATCGAGCTTGAATAGGAGGAGAAGAAGGTTGCGGCGCAAGGTGGAGGAGAAGGGGTGGCCGACCGAAATCCTAGGCTAGGGTTTTCTTTTGTAAGTGGAAGGGATTGAAGAAGGTGATTAATTGCAAGCTTTGGTGACTCCACATCTTGGTAGCTCATCGCCCACACGACGTTCAAGAGGGGAGGGTCATATGATAGAAGACTGCGAGGTAAAAGGCGAGGTATACCTCTCTTTGGCTCCACTTGTTTTCTTTGTTATTTCATGTGATTATTTTATCATCGCATGTGTTTTAATTAATTATCATAGTTTAATTAATTGTTAATTAATATTGATAATTAATTGTGTCATGGACCCCGACGATAAACACAAAAACCGATGATCCATTCGTCATCTTTCCGCGGTCACTTGATTCGGAAAGTCACAAGGCCTTACTCTTGAGTTTAGCTATGTTGTGACTTGAATCAATTGATACGACGATAAGACGGTCGTTTGGGAGACGGGTCTCTATTCAGATTAAATTTTAATCTGTAGACATAGAGAGGTCTCTCTCATGTTCGACCCCGTGTTCGCTAAGGAAACTGGCCGAGCCGGCACCATCACCTACCTAATGTAACGACCCTCCCTCCTCACTCTAGAGGGACGTCACATCTCTTTCCTACTCAACCAGGACCAATCGACTTACTCCTTGAGCAGTCGACTGGTGCTAGTCGATTCCAAGGCCAATTCACTCGACCAATCTTTCTGTTCGAAAGCTGGCCGAGGACTAGTCGACTGGTGGGACTACCAGCCGACTGATGCAGTCGACTCAACCTCGAAATCACTCGACCAACGTTTCTGTTCCCTCGATTTCACTCAGGGCAGTTGATTGTTACCTTGAGCAGTCGACTGATACGTCTGCAAACTTAGTTCCAGACTTCAGAAACTTTGACCAACCCCATGAAATACATTTCTACTTCAACTACACTAAGTTTATAGAACTCACAATCATAATAACCCAAAATACACAGACTAGATCATTCTACATTTAGCATGCATCTCAAACTTCAAATCTTTTGCAGAAATGAAACAATTTTCATAAAACTTAAGTAAATAACTTAAAGTGCTCACAAATCTCATCCCAAAGGATCTCACTCCACGGTTCCGCCATCACTGACACAAATCATCCTTCCTAGAGTCTCCTTGCCTTACATCCTTTCTTTACCTTTATTTGCAGAAAAAGGATGCAAACTATAAGCAAATTGCTTAGTAAGTAGATACCTACTCTCACAAAACATGCAATCGATATAAAATGTGCTTATGATCAATGAATCCTTGCTTTTAAACATATGTACTGAAAATGCTATGCTCAACATGAATATGCTCATGAATACACTTGTAACAAATGCTTGCATTTGAAACCTTGCTTGAAATGAAAAATGTTTATCATGCTTGAATTAAATGCTTGCTTTTGAAAACTTGAAACTTTTATATTCTTATACTTCTTATACTTCAAAATAATAAACATCCTTCTTTGGGCCCGGCATAGTACCAATGCGCGCATCCCTAATAGGTTTTGAGGTAGCTAGCCACCGAACCCTACTAGAGCATTTCTACTAGGCTTGCCTAGATCTTGTGGGCCTTGGCCCGGTACATGCCACTTAATAAAAGTGATATACTTAAACTTGTAATCATGTTTGTGCTTAAAATGCATAATTTATCATATTCTTTGGACTTAAAGAAAAATAAGGTTCCCAAACTTGTTTTGAAAACACATCAAGACCTTGGTCTTGTTCTTATCTAATTTCTTAGTCCTAGAATTCGTTCTAGGGCTTAGTAAGACCTCGGTCTTACTCATAACTTTTATCAAGCACCTTGCGTGCCCTAACTCCCAAAACTCATTTTGGGGTGAATCAAGACCTTGGTCTTGCTATACTAAGATCACAACCACCAAAAGACTAAAAATCATGTTCTTAAATCAAATGAGAACTACTTTTACTGTAGGTGAGTGATCTACTTACATCTTTATACTTATAAACTTACTATACCCGCGTAGGATCTAGCGTGGTACTCCTCGTCTACTTCCTTCGCTCGATCCGGTTCTTGGGCGCAAGAAAAGAAGTGAAACCCTAGTTTCCCCTTCTTGTTTTCGCAGGGAAGAAGGAGGAATGAGTTCTCTTCTTGCTATTCCTTTATATACTAAGTGGATGTTGAAGCAACTTCCATAAAAGACGCTTACTATCCCTTATCTTATATTATTTCCATATTTTAGTGTGATGCTTTACCACAACCTAATGGAGACTTAAATTAATGCTAGTCGAGGGGTCTTGGGTTCGAGTCTTGGCTCTGACCCCTTAAAAGAAGTTTTTAATTTTTTTATTTTGAAAAATTCTGGAAAATTTCCGGGCGTTACACCTAACTTAACCAACCCTAATCAAGACTTAGAAGATGAAGAATCAAGACCTGAACCCATTTCAGACCAACTAGATAAACAAATTACTGAACCTACATCTGTACCATCAAGGATAAGAACAAATCACCTAACTGATCAAATTTTGAGTGACCCAACCTTAGGTGTTAAAACTAGATCATCTTATAAAAACCTAAGTCAAATTGCCTTGATTTCTAAGATTTAACCTAAGTCAATAGAGGAAGCCTTACTTGACTCAGACTTGATTATATCAATGCAAGAGGAACTAGCCCAATTTTTTTTAAAAAAATCAAGTGTGGGACTTAGTACCAAAACCAGAAGGCAAAATCATAATAGATACTAAGTGGGTATTTAGGAACAAATTAGATGATACAGGAGAAATAGTTAGGAACAAAGCTCATTTAGTAGCTAAAGGGTTTAGTCAAGTTGAGGGGTTAGACTATGATGAGACTTATGCACCTGTAGCTAAACTTGAGTCCATTAAGATGCTATTAGCCTATGCAACCCATAAGGGATTTAAATTATACCAAATGAATATTAAGTCAACTTTCCTAAATGGGTTTATAAAAGAAGAAGTTTATGTAGGTCAACAACCAGGTTTTGAGGGCTTAGACCATCTTGACTATGTCATTAAGCTTAAAAAGGCCCTATATGAACTAAAACAAGCACCTAGACCTGGTATGAAAGGTTGCCCACTTATTAGTTTCTAAGGTGTTTAACCAAGGACAGATTGACACAAGCCTTTTTGTTAAAACCTTAGAAAAAGATATATTTATAGCTCAAATTTATGTAAATGGTATTATATTATGCTCAACTAAGACAACCTTTTTAAAACAATTTATAATAGTAATGGAAAGTGAGTTTGAAATAAGTTTAGTAGGTGAATTAACCTTTTACCTAGGACTTCAAATTAAACAAACTAAGGATGAAAATTATATTCACCAATTTAAGTATGCTAAAGAATTAATTTAAAAAATTTAGAATGGAAAATTCAAAGGAAATAAATACCCCTATGACAACTAACATTAAAATAGATAGTGACCCAGAAGAAAAATCTGTAGACTTAAAGTACTTTAGGAGTGCTATAGGTAGTTTACTTTACCTAACTGCTAGCAGACCAGATATATTATTTGCAGTAGGTATTTGTGCTAGGTACCAGACTTGTGCTAAGGAATCTCACTTAAGTGCTGGTATAAGGATTTTTAGATACATTAGAGGCACCGTAAATGTAGGAATCTGGTACCCTAGAACCCCTAACTTTGACTTACTAGGTTATTCTGATTCAGATTATGTAGGGTATAAACTAGATAGAAAAAGTACTAGTGGGTGTTGTCAAATGCTAGGTCAAATCTTAGTTAGTTGGTGTAGTATGAAGCGACACTGTGTGACATTATCTACAACTGAAGCTAAATACATAGCCCTAGGAGAATGTGTGACTCTATTATTATGGATGATGCACACACTTAAGGACTTTCAGCTAAACTACACTAACACTAGAGTCTTTATTGACAATGTTAGCTCAATCAACCTTATTAAAAATCCAATTCACCACTCTAGGAGTAAACATATTTAAGTAAAACACAACTTTATCAGAGACCGCGTGGCTAGGGGTGAAATTGTACTTAAACATGTAGACTCAATATTCAATCTAGCTGACATCTTAAACATATTTAAGTAAAACACAACTTTGTCAGAGACCGCGTGGCTAGGGGTGAAATTGTACTTAAACATGTAGACTCAATATTCAATCTAGCTGACATCTTTACAAAGCCATTAATTGAGTCTAAATTTAGTACACTAAGAAGGTAGCTAGGAATGTGCTCAGTAGAATAGGTCTAATATTTATTTTGGTTTGTCTATCTTATTTCTTTTAACTAAGTTTTTTTCTTAGTTTTAAAATCATGTTATCCAAACTTTTTTCGTGTTTACTTAGTTTTTAAACATTTTTTACTTCGCTTTAAAAATTATTTTTTAAAAAAACTATGTTTTAAATATTTTTGTTACTTGATTTTTCCAAATTTACCCCGCCCCCCTCAAAACAAGGAATTTTCCTCGTTATGGACTTAGCTTAGACATAACTCCTAGTTTGCATGCTCCTATATAGAACCCAACATCTCACAAGCATATTAGGATTACTTTGCATGATAACTTAGATTGGATGAGATGCTTAGGACTATGCTTTGAATTTAAGATGCTTTAAGTCAGTGCATCGACACATGTTTGGACTGATAAATACACTTACATAGCAATCAAGTTAAGTAATCTTGCTTAGTAAATCTAACCTGATTATACTAGTTAACATGACTAGCCTATGTGAAAGTTACAATTTCATAACAGTTAATAAGTACAAAATGGGTTAGACAGGTGGATGAGAAAATTGAATATTTTGAGTTATTTATTTTTAAAAATTGATTATTTACTTTAAATCATGCTTGGACTCAAATGGGTGACTAAAGTCTGTTCCTTAAACTGACTCATCGATTACTTTAGTTAGTCATTTGTAATCCTTACATAGCCATTTTGCTGATATTTCTTGCCTTAGAAATTATTTTTAGCCCTTAAATTTTTTTTTGAATTTTTTCCTAGTATTAAATTGTTTTCTTTCTTTAGTCTGGGCTCTGATACCTTGAATAATTATTTTCGAACATAATATTTTCATATGCTATTTTTTTAAAAATTTCTTCACAAGTGTTTTCCAAAAAGTGTTTTTTAAAATTTTTTCTTTGTTTATTCCTTTAATTCCTACTTTCTTACTTAGAGTTTTTTTTTTCTTTCCCTTAGAATCCAGTATTTTTAATATATATTAAATGGGGAGAGAAAAGATAAGTTTAAAGTCTTTTCAAAAGTTTTTCTCAAAATTTAAGTTCAAATCAAAACTTTTTTTTAAAGTTTAACCATTTTGAAAGAAAAAGATAAGTTATTTTTCAAAGTTTGTTTAAAATTTGTTGCAAAATTGTTTAGGTTTTTCAAAACTCATGAAAAATGCATATTTTGAAAAGCTTTAGGGGGAGAATAATACTTCAAGGAGAGCTTTGAAACTTATCAAGTTTTTGCAAGTCTTTAGCACTTTGAAATTTGTTTTACTTAAACTTTTTAAAACAAAATTGTAAGTTTTTATTTTTATTGAACTATATTGCAAGTTTTTATCTAATGAACTGTGTTGCAAATTCCTTTTAGTACTTTGAAATCTGTTAATTTTAATTAACTTTGTTGGTGTCGGGTGCAAGTTTTTATCTCCCCCTTTTTGTTATAAATTAAAAAGGGGGAGATTGCTAGTGCCAGAAGCACCAAATTGAACCTTGTTTTGATTTGGCAAAGGGTTCAAAGTTAAGCATGTTTGGTGATCTAATATATTTCACTTAGTGTATAGGAAAGTCCTAGTGTAACTAGGCATAAAGTACTGATCTGTAGGGTTGGGCATGAAGTCCTGGTCATCGAGGACCGGGCATTGAAGACCTGGTAAGTGCATCTGGGCACAAAAACTTGACCGGGGGTTGGGCACCAAAGTCTTGGCCGAGGACTAGATAGAAGACTTACCTGATCGAGGACAACGAACAGGAGTTAGGATGAGTCGAGGTACGGACATCATGATTTTTGGAGTCGTCATAGGTCGAGAAAAAGTCCAACTAGAGGTTCCAATTGGCAACAGGTAACATCTCCTGAGAGCTATAGGTGACGACGTGTTCCTCATAAGAGGGAACAATAGGCGTCTGTCTAACCTAGGATTTCGGTTGAAACCTGAAAGTTAGGATTGGACATCATGGGCTATCAAATACATGCATACTTATTTTATTTCTATTATACTAATCATGTGTTGCAGCTAAGTAAAAAGATAGACTGTTGGCACTCAGTGCCCGAATGGGTGTCAGGCGCCCGAGAATATAGGCACTTGAGAGGAACTCGGGCACCTGAGAGTCTTTGACTAAGCCAGGGCTTGGCTGAGCTAGCATACGCTGAGTGGAGATTTCACATCAGCAACACAGGCGCCTGAGTGTAATCAGGAGCCCGAACGAGGAAAAAGTTTGGAACAAGCATGGATCATTCAGCGGCCAGATCTCAACAACATGAGTGCCCGTGATGGCTATACGGGCACCTGAGTGATAGTATATAAGGGTTCTTCGACCAGAACACTAGAAATTAATTTTCTTACACCCTGTGCTCATGTGTTCTATGCCAAAACGAATTGAAGACGCTGAAAAGCTACCCCGACAATTATGTGCTTAGATCTTTCATATTTGTATTGTCGGTAAATTTTTTTTGTTGCTTTTATTATCTCTCTTGCATTGTACTTGAACATTTCTACTCATATTTTGTGGATTGATAGTTTTGCCTAAGGTAAATGGTCAAGGACCAAGGGCCTTAGAGTAGAAGTCATTACAAGATTCTGAACCAAGTAAAAATAAACTTGGGTTAGCGTTGTGCTCTTTCTTTCTCTTTTAATTTCTGCTGTGTACTTGTAAATTTTATAATCCAAAACGAGTTTTTTTTTCAAAAGTGACCTCTATTGTTCTTTACAATCCTACATGTTCATCACACTAGCCCGAGCGCTTTGGACCCGATCCGCCCAAGCGCTTAGGACCCGATCCGCCCAAGCGCTTAGGACTCAGTCCCACGTCAATCAGATGTTGATTGGTCCATTAGCTAGGTTTGAAAGTCCATCAGGCGATATTGGTCAAAATCAACTGATGGACATAATAAACTCAAAAATCAATAATTTCATACCATAATAAAGAGGAGAGATCAACGATGTCAAATATGGTGTGTGTGAGTGATTATCACAATATTACAAAATTTATTTAGCTTTCAATATTTTTTCCGTGACCAAATCATGTAAGAAAAATCACTGCTCTCGGTGTGGTGTATCGTAACAATTTTTGAGGATATGGGCATGTTCAGGACACCAGTTCAAGCACATAGGACCCAGTCCCACATTAACCCATTGTCGATTGGTCCATCAACTAGTTTTGAAAGTTTATCAACCGATTTTGGTCAACATTGGAAGACGGACCTAATAAACTCAAAAAATTAAAAATGTTATATCTTCAAAATTCGGAGTTCTCATGTATCTCAAATATGATGTATTTAAGTGATCATTCTCTTCTTATCCATTTTAAAAAATTAAACTTTAGAAAATGATAAATCACAGAAATTCATTCGACTAAATTTCAATCCCAGTCAACTGATGTAAGGCAAAGGGTCCCATAGCCAATCAATTCGACTGGAATCGAATTCCAGTCGATTGATGGCTTCAAAAATTCAATACAGAAGCATCATTCTTGATCTATTTGACCAGTGAAAATTACCAGTTGATTGGTGTAATAAAGAATAGTCCAGTAGCTAATCAATTCGATTGAAATTCAATCACAGTTGACTGGTGTAAGGAAAATTGGGTCCAGTAGCAAATCGATTCGACTAAAATTGAATTCCAGTCGATTGATGCCCTTAAAATTTCGGTACAGAAGTATCATTGCTGATTGATTCGATTGGTGTAAATTACCAATCGACTGATATAATGAAAAATAGTCTAGTAGCTAATCGATTCATTTGAAATTCAATCCCAGTCGCCTGGTGAAAGGCAAAATTAGGTCCAGTAGCAAATCGATTAGATTGGAATTGAATTCCAGTCGACTGATGCCCTCAAAACTTCGGTATATAACCATCATTGTTGATCGATCTGATAGGTGTAAATTATCAGTCGACTAGGGTAATGTAAAATGGGATAATAGTTAATCGATTTGACTAGCATAAAATTACCGGTTGACTGATATGGGATTTGCTTCTGGATGAGGTTTTAAAACCAAACTGTGTTTTTAGAAATCCATTCGACTGCTTTTGCCCTTCTCCCTTTTTATCCTAAACCTTACTACCTCAAAATCCATTCGATTGCTTTTGCCCTTCTCCCTCTTTATCCTAAACCTTACTACCTCGAAACCCATTCAATTGTTTCTGCCCTTCTCCCTCCAATCCCTAAACCTTATTGCCTAAAACTCTAAACTAAACTCTACCGATCTTCTCCTCTCTACCGACGGGTAGTGGTCTTCCTTGAAACCCTAAACCTTATTTCTCAGTTGATGACCATGCTCTGGCGACTTGCAACTCACAATATTCCTCTATTTCTGATTATGCTGACTTCATCATCTTCATCGTCTATGGATCCTAAGTAATTATCTTAGCCATTGTTCAATTTGGTTACAATGTATTTGGTATTTAAAGAGTTACTAATCCTATTATTGATTCATTCATGCATACATGTAGACCTAAACTCAAATCCAAATCCAAATCCAAACCCATACCCAAACGTAGGCAAATTGAGATAGGTGAAGGTCCCTCTAGGGCTTCCTCTAAGGGAAAAAATTCTAGTGGCTAGTCTTACTCATTCAAAGACATTCTTTTTGGTGCAATCGACCCAAGTTTGATCGGTACGATCATGGGTTTAGATGTGTGTGATAATATAATTATGTTAGGCTTTCATATTGGTTTGATGTGTGTGTTTGAGTCATGCAAGACTTAGTGAACCACACATGAGGAACAACGGAGTGAAGTCATCTGAGGGACAAGAGCCAAAGGAATATGACTTCAAGAGAAAGCTAAGGAAGTAGATTTCAAAGGCATATATGAAGGATGGCATGGAGGCAAGTCGTGGACTTATGTGCATCTGAGGGACGAGAGCTAAAGGAAGAGAACTTCAAGGGGTGAGCTGGGGGAGTGGACATCAAGGCATACACGAAGGTTGAACATCGGAGAGGTTAAGAGTGAGTTTGTAACCTGGGTAGTCAACTGGCAAGGGAATTAGTCGACTGATAGCATCGAGAGAAACTCACAGAAAGATCAGTCGACTAGTTTGTTCGAAAACTAGCCATTGGCTAGGCACTAGTCGACTGGTCCTAGCGGCAGTCGACTGGTGTCGGGACTGCGTTATTTTGTTAACAGCTCTCTCCTCTATTTAAGAGGAAGCTTTTGGGCATGAAGAGGTTACGAGTTTTGAATATAAAACCTTCTTGTTGTGTGTCCAAAGCTTCCAAAGCCTACTCTCTTCCTCAAACTCTATGTCCCATCTTGTATCGAGGAAGAAATCATCTTGTAAAGGTTTCTCCTCCTTCAAACTTAATTGACAAGGAGAAGAGTGATAAACACCATTTTATTGATTATTTTAATTGCTAAAATCCATGTTTGACCCATGTTTTTATTGCTTAATTATCATTTTACCCTAGGTTTTGGAACTTTATCTTATTTTGGACTTAATTGCAAAATTACACATTTTTTTGGATAATTTGGCCACTAATTTTCTGATATATTTTTGTAGGCATGAAAGGAACCTGGACCTAGGGCATATTGGGTCAAACTGAGTCGGATGTGAACCGGATCGAATTATCAAGCCTACGATTAATCCGGGCCGTCCGATTCAAGAGCGGCTAGATCTGAGCCATCCGGGACGATCTGAAGCAATCCGAGCTAGGGTTAGGGTTGATCAAGCTCTATGATTGTAAAAGGGTTTCCAGCATTTCATTCATTCATATTTAAATTTGATGAGCCCATACATTTCGTGACAAATTAATCTAGTAATTTTGGGCCTGTCAAATTTTTGGCGCCGTTGCCGGGGAAAGCAACTAGTTGATTTGTTTGATTTTTGCTTGTATACTTTTTGACATATCATTGGGTTCTATTTTTTGTTGCTTATTCTTTTGTATACGGTTGCTGCCATTTTTCTTGTTTGTTTGGTGACAGGGCTGCAAATTCAAAATGGGGTCAAAAGAGATAGAAAAGACATTGGAGGAGTTAAGAAATGTGTTAAAGGAGTTGGACAACCAACAAAAATGGAAAGCTCAGTCATCTACTTACCAGAAGCTACCTCAGCCTAATTGTCAGCCAAGTCAGCCCTTCCAATTTCAGCAGCCAAGTCAACCAAATTTCCAACAATTTCAGGAAGGGCAGCCCCAATTTTCAGTTTTTGAGCAACCAAATCAGTTTTGTCAGCCTCAAATTCAGCAACTACAACAATTTCAGCCATCATTTCAAAATTTTCAACCAAATTTCCAGAATTTTCAGAATGGGCAGCCACTATTGCAAAATTTTCAGCCCAATCAACCAAATTTTCAGCAAGAGTTTCAGCCCCAGTTTCAGCAATTTCAGCCTTCTAATCCGAATTTCCAGCCTACATTTCAGCATTTCGAACCTCAATTCCAGCAATATAATCAAGGGCAGCAAGGCTTGCAATCATTTCCAGTTTTTCCAGCTCAAAACCAACAAAATTTTCAGCCAACACAGCCCTTGAATCAAAATTTCCAGCCCTACGGTCAGGGGTTTCAAGGGCAGAATTTTCAGCCCTCGCCACCTAATTTTTCAGCTCAAAATCAGAACTTTCAAGGCTACATTTCCCAGCAAAATTTTCCAGCATATCAGCCCTCTAATCAGTTCTTTAATCAGCCCCAACAGCCATGTTTTCAACCAAATCAACAAGCTCAAAATTTTCAGCCTACTTCATCCTTTCAAGGTCAGTCAAGGAGCTATGCTAACGAAGGAGGCTATGGGAGTTCTAGTGCAGGAAATGTGCTCCAACAGAAGGTCGAGGAAATGTTGCAACAAATTAGGCAACAACAAAGGGTGGAGGAGATTTATCAACAAGTTATACAATATCATCAAAGGCAAGCCCAAAAATCAGAACAATCCCTCGGAGTTGATTTTATATCAGTTCAAGGTGACCCTAGTGCATGGCCAAGTCCTTCTTCAAGTAATCTTGCACATTTGATAGAAGAAGAAGAAGATGACGTACTCATCAAAGTCTGGGCACCTACAGCATGCATTCCTCCGGAGATTCCTACTCAAAATCCAATTCTAAATTTTTCAGCTCCAGAAGAAGAAATTGAAGCTCCACAGGACCATTCTAGACTTTTGTTTTCTGATGATAGTGTTATTAGTGGTCCTAATTTTTCTGACACTATTGTTGCAGATATTACAGGAGAAGCATGCAGAGGAGATGATTCCATAGGTGTAGGGGACTGCACTAAGCCCCAGGGACCACCACAAGATTTAGAGAATGAACCAGAAAGTGTAGGGACTTGCTTGGTGGAAGCAAGCACCCAAGGATCACCAGTTGATTGTCCACCAGAGTCTGGGCTGAAGAGGAGCATGAACTTGACCAGGAGGAGACCACAAATACATCTACTAGTGTAGAACCTTCAGGTATTATCCAGCATGCTCAGGTAAGTATTTCTCCTCTTTGTTCAGAAAAATGCAGTGAGGTACCTAGGGATGATTCTATTGACTCTGATGATTTTATTGATATACCTTGTGTAGAGATTGTTTGTGAAAATCCAATAGAGGTATCAAACATTGATTTTATTGATCATCATGCATTACTTGACACATCCATTGTAAATATGAATTGCGAAATAATTTTAGAGGCACCCATAATTGATGTAGTTTGCTATGATGAATCACTTGATACATCTTTTGTAGATCTGGATAGTGAAAATTTTTTAGAAGTGCCTGAAATGGATGTTATTTATTTTGATGAATCTCTTGCTATTTCATATGCTGAGGTTGAATGTGAAAAACTTATGGAAATATCTGAGATTGATTTCATTGGCTGTGACACATTGCATGATACACCCTGGATGGAAAATAATTGTGAACTTTCTATTGATGAGCCAGAAATTGATTTCTTTATTTGTGATGAGTTCCTGGATGCAACTTTTATAGAACATAATTTTGAAAATTTCATTGAGGTACCAGAATTTGATTTAATTGAACATGATGCAGTTTTGGATTCATTTTATGCAGAGACTGATATTATTTCATTTCTTTCTGACCCTGAACGCTTGAGAGAGGTATTACATTGTTTTACAGGGTCCAGAAGACTTCAGGAGTGGGTACTCCAACTGAACAGACTTCAGCCTCCTGGAAGGACTTCTGAAGGGCATCAAGAAGGAGGAGATGATCTGACTTTAATTAAAAGCACTCCATCCCTTGAATGGCTCTTGAACCTGAATCGCCTTAGGCCACCTGAACAAAATTTTGTAAAGTTCAAGTGTGGGGGAGCCCGAATTCACTCAGCTACCCATGTTCCTCCACTACCCAGATGGAGGCTCCTTCTGGATCGACTCTGTCCACCAGAATAAAGGGGAGTTTGATTTTTCTTGTATTTACTTTTATTTCATTTTTCACTTCCATGCTTCCTAGAATTAGAATTTTCCTTTGAACTGAGTCCTTGTAAATGAATGCATGTTATTTCTTTTGTCACTTTTTCTTGCATGAGTAGAAATAAAAGTATCCCTCTGGGTTATCTCCATAGCATTTTAGAGTCTTTTGAAAATAAATTAAATTTGGTTGTCAAAACTTAGGGTTGAGCTAATGGATGAAATCTTGGATGCTTGAGTACTACTTTGCTTTAGATGCTTGATTGAAGAATTGAGATGAATTATTTTTGCCTAGTGAGAATTATCCTTATAGTTGTGACACACACATGTTATTAAACTCTAGAACTTGCTTAGGTTCTTTCAAAACCATATTTCAATGATTGGATCATATCTATAGAAGCTAATCACTTTGTTTACCTTTCCATATCCATTTTAGAAGAAAATCATGTTCATTCCATTTTTTTTCTCTACTTATTTCTTGCTCTTACCCTCACTTTTCTTTGGACTTGTTGTTTGATATGTTCTAATGCTATTTTGCCCGAGACGGACAAAGATTTAAGTGTGGGGGAGTGACTAGCTTTTTGGAAAGATTTGGTATCAAGGAGGCACTTCAATTCGAAAAAAAAAAAAATTCATGTGCCAAGTGAGTGAATATTTGGTGCCAAGAATGAGCAATAGGATGGAAGCAATTGGAGTTCTAGATCCTTTGTCATACGTTGAAGATTCAAGTGGCAAGCAAAAGGGAGAAAAATCTGCACCATTTCAAAGAAGAAAAAAAAAATCAGTGCCAAAAAGAAAAGGGAAAAGAGCCATGGAGGATGTTTTGGCCATTTTGTTAGAAATGAAGTTGTAGCTGTTGTGCCAAGGAGTGTTTTCTGTTTCAGCTTGCCGAGTGCTGGAATTTGAAGACCATCTGAAGACAAGCTGAATTGAAGCTGAAGCCCAGCTGGAAAAAATCTGAAACTTATGTAGAAATCAGTACCAAGGAAAAAAAATGCAGAAATCTGGTTTTCAAGAATTGCCGGAATGTTTCCAGCTGAATTCAACTTCTTGGGAGCAGATTTTAAATTGCTGAATGAGAGAAACATGGCTGGGATCTGAATTCGAAGGCTGATTTGAATGAAAAAAAAACAAAACCAAAATCTGCAGCTGAGCAGATTTGAAACTTGAGCAGTTTTGGGCACAATTTTGTATCAATTTCAAGTTGAATTGTGTTCCATCAAATAGCAATGCCTTGCTGAAATTAGACAGAACTGGTAGAGAGGCTTTTGACTGGACTAAACCTCATCGAAGCAGGATTTAAATTGCTGAGTGAAATCAGCAGTGAGTGAAGTATAGGAAAGTAAAGTGCCATGATCTCAAGTGAAGAGAAGCTGTGAAAAGTCTAAAATCTGTGCAGTTTGTGCAGAATAGTGAGCTAAAGTGAGCTGAACTGATCGGAACTAAACTGGGATGCNGAATTCATTGGAGTTTTCTCATCCAAATTATGGCCTTGTATCAATTCATTCTGAGCTCCACTAGAGAGAAAGAAAAAGAAAAAGATTTGATGAAAGAAGAAGAGAAAAGAGCAAGTGGCACACAAAAGGAAAACTTGACATTGAAACTAAGGAAGGGATTTTCATCCAAATCAAAGGAATTATTCAAGTTTCCCTCAGTTACACTTTTGATATCATTAGAGGATGGACAAGAAGGGCAAAGCACATTGGAAACATTTTTGAGCAACTCAAGTCTTCCACTTTTCATATTTTTCCATTTCCTTGATTTTTATTCCATTCTCACCATTTTCATGTTTTCCTTGTTTTTATAGTTGTTGATCCTAATCATGATAATGGTGGAGATTAGATAATAAGCAAGCCTATGGTAGTGCAAGAAGCATATGTGTGAGTGAGCTCCACTTCCATCATCAACTTAGAACTTAAGGAGAGAGCCACCAAAACTTCCCTTGAAAGGCTAGTGATTTAAATTCATCTCAATGACTCATGATAGATGAAAAGGCTAAGTTGTTGATTTAAGGACAAGATACTAATCCATAGAGCTTAGATTTATGAGAATTGACAACCTTAGGTAATTTCTTTTCATTTGCTTCTAATTATGCTTAAGAAAATCTAGGGGATACATATTTAGTTTCGCGAGACGCTCAAGGTTAAGTGTGGGGGAGTTGATAAGCACCATTTTATTGATTATTTTAATTGCTAAAATCCATGTTTGACCATGTTTTTATTGCTTAATTATGATTTTACCCTAGGTTTTGGAACTTTATCTTATTTTGGACTTAATTGCAAAATTACACAATTTTTGGATTATTTGGCCACTAATTTTCTGATATATTTTTGTAGGCATGAAAGGATCCTGGACCTAGGGCATACTGGGTCAAACCTGAGTCGGATGTGAACCGGATCGAATTATCAAGCCTACGATTAATCCGGGCCGTCCGATTCAAGAGCGGCTAGATCTGAGCCATCCGGGACGATCTGAAGCAATCCGAGCTAGGGTTAGGGTTGATCAAGCTCTATGATCAAGATCTGAAGGTTTCATCCCAATCAGAGCTAATCAACCGTTGGATCAAGCAAGGAGGGCTCTAGAGCGTCCATTCACAGATAGAGTTGATCTGGACCATCCGTTGCACATCTGGAGGATCCGAGCTACCACAAGGCAGATCCTGACCCAGATCATCATCATAAAGTTTGGCTCAATCAGACAAGATCAGCCGTTGGATCTCCTCCAATCAATCTGAGCCGTCCAAACTTAATTACTTAAGGAAATTGGCAGCAGTTCTCCGTCGCGTCTCCGCCGTTTCTTCATCTTCTTCGCGTTTTCTTAGCTGTTCTTCAGTAGAGTTCTTCATCCAAGGGGCGCGACCCCTCAATTCCTTTCTAGATCATGTGTTAGGTCATTTGGAAGTTTCATCGGTGAGGTTCTAGCTCAGATTTGCCCAAAAACAAAGCTGTTGAGAGGTTTCCGCAGTTTTGTTCAATTGCTGCCTTTGGATCGGTTGTGCTCCATTTCCATCCACCCGAGCTTCTGGAGGGGTTCCCTAGATTGCTTGGATCATCCCCAACTCATCATCAACCGCGGACACAGCTGAATTGAAGGATGCCGAATGGGAAATTCAGAATTGAGCAAGCTGAGTTAGATTTGAATCGTAGAGACAATTTCTTGATGATTTGCTGAGCTTACGGGTTCGAGGCTCACTCTTGCTTGACGACCAAGAAGCATTTGAGCTAAGAAGGGATCGAGGAGTAGTTTTCTGTAGTTAATTTCATGTTTTCGTAGCTGTAATCCTATTTCTGCACTTGTTCTGTTTTTGGCAGTTTCGTACAGCAACTTAGTTCTATGTTTCTGACTTGTTTAGCTTAATTAGGATTTAAATCTTCGAGTTCAGTAAGTTAGGAACTTATCTAGTGATCAATTGAAGTTAATTTCAGTTTATTTCATAGTGTAATTGCTGCGTGCCATATCTTCTTATGCGTATCAGCCATATTCTGCAAAGTTTCAGTTTGGTTTCTGAATTTCTTAGCTTGTTTCATTTCGATTCTTGTTTAGCTTATTCCCGGCAATTGAAGACAACCTTTAGTGTGTTAATTCATCAGATTCGAATTTGTTTCTCATTCAGTTTCATTTCTGAATTTTCAGCCCTGTTACAGCTTGCGTACCAACTCAAAATTACTGCACTTGAGTTTTCAATTGTGCAAATAGATGTATCAGTCCTGGATTTGTTTCAATTGAGTTCTAGCTTAGTGAATTTTATTCTGAATTTGAATCAGTGCACTCAACTTAAGTTCACATCGGTTTGTTTCTTTTCAACTGCGAATTTAATTTTCTTCAAGTCATCCATTTTATTTCTGCATATATGAACCTTCATTTCTGCATGCAGTTTAGTGAATTCTGCCTCCATTTCTGCTAGCTAATTCAAATTCTGCAACTCCCAATTTTCAAGTACGAAGTTGTATCAGCAATGAGGTGTAGTGGAATCCCCTTGCAGTTGAAGTCAGTCATTTTGTTTGAGTTTCACAGCCTCATGTCTGCCTTCATGTGCTGAATTTCTGCATTTCCCTTCTGAATTGAGTTGTTCCACCCTTTATCAGCCTAGTCCTTCAATGTCTTCATTCCTTCTGGCAGGAAACCTCATTGACAGCCTAGCCAACACCAAGCTGAATTGATCAGCTACACATCCCATACATTTAGTGGCATTTTTGGGCTGATAAAATCAGTTTTGGCACATAGGGATCAGCTTGCGTGCCAAGCTGTTTTGGCACTTGTTTGCAACAGAATTTCACTAGTTTTTGGGTGTAGGAGAATTTTTGAAACTATTGATATCACCCTTAGAATCCCTGAATTTTCTTTGCATTGGTTTGCTTCCAAAAATCATAGCTAATTTGAGTTGAATTTGGGTGCTTGTTGAATTTCTGCACTACGCATGTTTTTCAGTGTGTTAAGTTCATTTGTTTCCGAAAACTTCCATCACAACCTCCATTTTCTTGAATCAGTAATTATTGTGCATTGGAATTTAAGTTTGCTTTTCTAAACTTTAGTTAAATCCTCTAGCTCGATTCGGTTTCCATTGGTTGAATGATTACTTGCCATCACATTATTTGATTCATTAGTTTGGTTTCCTCCATTTTAATTGCCATTTCATTCTGAATTGAAAACAAAACCCAGATTTTATTTGAAACCCACAAACACAAACGACACTTAAATACAAGTGTGAATCACACAACGTCAACTAGCCCGAGAAAAATACGACCTGTGGCCCCTATATTACATTTTCATACTTTTGATTGTAAAAGGGTTTCCAGCTTTCATTTATAAATTCTAAATTTGAGGCCCACATTCGTGACACATAGTTTGGGTCTGTCAGTCTTCAGTACCTATTCACTCAGCGAGAGCTGAATCTTCGACAGAGGAGATGGATGGAGTTCCTGAAGGACTATGATTGCACCATTGGCTATCATCCTGGGAAAGCCAATGTGGTAGCGGACGCACTGAGTAGGAAGACCAGAGCAGTCTTAGCCTGTCAGCGGGTGATTGTCACAGAGTTGATCCAGAGTTTTTCAGAGCTGGGATTAGAGGAGCAGTCCCAGACAGAGAGGGGTTTACTGGTGACTATGGTTGCGCAGTCAGCTATCAGGTCCAGGATCAGAGAGGCGCAGGCCAGTGACCAGCATCTGCAGTTTCTGGGCAGTCGCATTTCCGACGGGCAGCCATCTGACTTTACGCGGGACGATGAGGGCATCCTATTTTTCCGAGGGAGACTATGTGTGCCAGAGTCACACCCAGTCATGGAGGAGCTGTTACAGGAGGCTCATCGTTCGCGGTTCGCTATACACCCAGGCAGTACCCGGATGTATCGGGATTTGAGACGTTCCTACTGGTGGAACAATATGAAGAGGGACATTGCGGATTTCGTTGCTAGATGTCTCGTCTGTCAGCAGGTTAAGGCGGAGCACCAGAGACCTGCTGGGTTACTTCAGAGGATTCCCATTCCCGAGTGGAAATGGGAACATATTACGATGGATTTTGTGGTGGGACTGCCCAGGACTAGGAGAGGTCACGATGCGATTTGAGTGATCGTTGATCGATTAACCAAATCGGCACATTTCTTAGCTATTCGGAGGACGGATTCTCTTGACAGGTTAGCAGAGTTATATTGTCGAGAGATCGTCAGATTGCACGAAGTACCCCTGAGCATTATATCGGACAGAGATCCTCGATTCACTTCCCGTTTTTGGCAGAGCCTGCAGAGAGCCATGGGGACGGATCTTCGGTTCAGTACAACATTTCACCCGCAGACAGACGGTCAGTCAGAGCGTACGATTCAGACATTGGAGGACCTGCTGAGATCATGTGTTCTGGATTTCGGAGGCAGCTGGGAGGATCATTTACACTTGGTGGAGTTCGCCTACAACAACGGCTATCATTCGGCGATTCAGATGGCGCCGTATGAGGCATTGTATGGTAGGCCATGTCGGACACCCACCCTCTGGGAGGAGGTTGGGGAGGCCCAGCTGCTAGGACCTCAGAGAGCTCAGTAGGAGGCAGAGTTGGTACGCACTATCAGACGGAGGATGTCAGAGGCACAGGACCGCCAGAAGAGTTACGCTGATCAGAGACGGAGACCTCTGGAGTTTTCCGTAGGTGACCATGTGTTTCTTCGAGTTTCACCCACGAAAGGGGTGAAGAGATTCGGCCTTAGAGGTAAGTTAGCTCCGCGGTACATTGGACCTTTCCAGATTCTGGAAAGGATCGGAACCGTAGCTTACCGACTGGCACTTCCCCCTTCTTTGGCCGGTGTGCATGATGTTTTCACGTCTCTATGCTGAGGAGATACGTGGCCGACCCCAGCACATTCTATCAGAGGTACCGGGTTCGCTGCAGCCAGATGCGACCTACGAGGAGGTTCCGGTACGGATCTTGGAGTACGGGGAGCGTCATTGCGGAACAAGGCAATCCGACTGGTTAGGGTCGGATGGCAGCATCACTCGATGCAGAGGCGACTGGGAGCTCAAGGAACCATCCGAGCTCGATACCCCATTTATTCGACTAAGGTATTGAGTTGTTTCATTTCAGCATGCATACTCTTTATGCTGGTTTTTAGTATATCTATTAGCAATGATAAATTTTGGGGACCAAAATTTTTGTTAGTGGGGGAGAATGTTAAAATACTGAAAGTTTAGGGGGGCTAAAAGGCAAAACTTTCGAATTTAAGGGCATGATTTGGATTTCGAAAAGTTGAAGGGTTTTTTCTGCAAAAAGCCACCCCTTATAAACTCTTCTTTTCCCCCATTCCGCGTGACCTAGCCGCAGCAAAACTCCTCGATCCCTCCTCTCCTCTTCGCCTCCCGCCGCAGCCAGGAGAGAGACCGAACCATCCCTTCTTCTTCCTCGCAAGCCCTAAATCGCAGCCAAGCGATCTCAGCGCACCGGCTTCTTCTTCGCCTTCTTCTTCTTCCCTCTTCCGTTCGTCGCGCCGCTAGCCTACGGCGTCGCCCCCGCTCCGGCTGGTTGACGGGGTTTCACGGACCTACGCCGGGCTTCTTCTCGGGCGAGCAGATCGTGGGTTCCGATCTCGATCGGTCGGTTTTCTCTCGAGGGAGTGTTGGTCACGCCACTGTCGGAAAACATGAGAAGGTGAGTCGTGCGCCTTTAACCTAGTTGTAATCTCTAGGTTCCATTCTCTCAATGGATTATGATTCGAATGGGTTCTGAGATCGATTCTTGAAATCTAGGGTTTTCGGAGGACTGCGGAGTAGAGGGAGTCGTCATTTGCAAGCAGGGGAAACTGTGGGAGAGCATATTTCCTTCGACGAGCTCCGTTTCTCCCAGATTGTGCGATTCGAGCAGGGATCTAGGGTGTTTAAAGGTATGATTTCTTGTGGTCATCCTGATTTAGCTTGTGTCTGCGACCCAGTGCATTGATGTTGGGATTTCAATATCTGTTTTCGCCTTGATTGGATTCTAGGTTTCCATTTCCGAACTGTAGCATTGTTCTTGAGTGGATTTGGGATTGTTAACTCTGTGGATGCGTTAGGTGATCAATTCGAAGTCGATCTCTGTTCTTTGTTGGAATTGGAATCGTTTGGTTGTGAATTGGGTTGATACAATTAGATCTGTTGTAGTGATTACCCTTCATTTGATTCTTGTCTCTGTCTTGGTGATATGCTATCTTGGATCAGCTTTGGAGTTGGGAGTTTGGGCTTCGGTTGTCTTCTGATTAGCTCGGTTCTTAGGGTGTTGATTAACGATTAGGCTTGTTGCTGATTTGGGTTGGTTGTAGGTCAGAGGTGGTGTTGATGGATTACTCAGCAAGTTTAGTCTTTGTTGTTGATCTACTTCTATTTTGGAAATTGATCATGAATGGGGATGTGATTAACCAAATGATTTCGGTAATTTGGGTTTAATCCTAATTAAATAAGATGGTACATTTAGCTAGGTATTGTATGAAATTATAGCCAAATGATAATCTTATTTGCTACAGGTCTTTGACTCGGATATTTGGTGGCTTGTGACGGATATTATATTTGGACGGGGGGTTCTCGACGCCTGGACTTCTTCATATCGAGACGGGTACCTCTGTTTATGCATAGCTAGACATAGTTAGCAGTAGGGATATCTGATATCTTTATCTCTGTGCTTTTGCTTCGGTAGTTGTATCTGTTAGCTTTACTGCTTACTATATCTGTATGGATTGGTGATGCACAGTTTACCTTATACCTTACGCTAGGATTTAGGTATTGGTGCATACCGGTTATCTAGACTATTGCATATCATGTAGATGACAGCAGGGATAGATAGTGGATGATGCATGGGATAGTGACATGCATCATTATTGCACATAGCATAGGGGACGACCTTTGACTCCCTGGAGGTTGAGATGGGCCATCGTACTTGCTACTCGTGTAGGGGCATATGTAGGCGACCTTTGACTCCCCTAGTGGTTGAGATGGGTCGTCAGACCTGCCACATGACCTGTCGTGCAGCCCCGTTGGCGGACCCGGGCACTGCAGCAGGTCCCCTACCTATCCGATGATAGCGAGGGACGTTTAGAGCGTTACTTCACCCGATGGTGGGGTACGTTTATGGTCTCCGACCCTACCCATTCGGTCTCGCGTGTACCGCCTTATAGACCGTATGTTCGTGCAGGGAAGACCAGGTCAGAGCCCTACCTACTCGGTTCGCGTGCTTCCGCGACCTATACCGACTGGTGTCAGGGGTGACCCATGTTGCATCATGAGCATGCTCTGCATCTCAGCACTTGGTTGTGTTTGCTGCACTTGATTGTTACACTTGGTTGACATGCATACTACCGGGTTTGGATCGACGCAGGTAGGTATGTAGTTCCTTTATTGCTTATGGTTCAGTTCTGCATTGCTTTTTACTGCAGTTATCTTCGGTATTGTGGTAGATAGATAGACGGTGACCTACTGCTATTATTTTCTTCTTGTGCATATCAGTCTGTATTCGCTGAGTTCTTAGGACTCACCACGTTAGCTCCTTGTTTTTATTTCAGGATGATTGACTGGAGTGCCCGGCAGCCTATCCCAGTTCGCGTATTTCTTCGAGATGATTCCGGGATGTCTCTTTTACCTTGTTGGTGGTACATGTTGGTACCCGTTTTCTGTTTCTTTTACTTTACTTTTCCGCTGCTATATTCGTGTTTGATTTTGTTATTTTATACGGCGGTATAGTTGTACTTTTGTGAGCCATGGAGGCCTTGTGCTTTGCGTTTGTCGTAAGTCGTACCGGTACGCAGCTTTATCGTCGTTTCCGTTTTGCTCATTATACTGTAGCTTGTTCCAGCCCTATAGGCTGCGGTACAAGCCGACTGAGATAGTCGTGGTGGTCTGGTTTTTGAATTGTCCGCCGGGACTAGGGAGTAGCTGTCCGGTCGGTATCGGACGAGCGGCTCCTCGGGGCGTGACACAATACATTTAGAGTGTACTAGTGTAAATTTATGGTTAAGACAGACCATATCAAATTACACTACAACCATGTCAATCGTTTGTTCAAGACCATCTAGGTTGTGAGTCTCTTCTTATACTCTACAAGGGATTGATAACATGATGTTCTGTGTGACACCACACACAATGTTATCTATAGTGTAAAATATTAGACAACATGCACACATATATATTCAGATATAAAATGCTATCATGATCATGTGATTCTTATTCCAAAATGTAGATGTTCATACAAAAAAGGCTAGGCTCTGTACTTCCTTACAGCTGGCTATGCAAGAGATTATGACACTAAAAAGTCAACAACAAGTTATATATTCAAGTTTGGTTTTGGAACAATATTCTCTTTGTGCAGCAAGAGACAATCAACTGTATCATTGTTAACCACTGAAGCTGAATATCGAGCAGCAACAATGAGAGCTCAAGAGAGCATATGGTTTATTAAACTAATGAATAACCTATGTCAACCACTAGATTATGCAGTTCCAATGTATTGTGATAATTAGTCTGCAATTCATTTGGTGGAAAATCTAATCTTTCATGCAAAAACTAAACATGTTGAAGTGCATTATCATTTTATCAGAGAAAAAGTTTTGCAAAAAGAAATTGAGATGAGACAAATCAATACAGATGATCAAGTTGCGAACTTGTTCATAAAAGGCTTAAGCGCTAGCAAATTCAAAAGGTTTCGTGATCAACCTGGTATAGTACAAAGGGTTGGTGTTGAGGATCAACCCCAATCCATCAACGGATAAGGATAAGAACTTATGGATAGGATTATTTTTCTCATCTAATAGATAGGAATAACAACCTATTAATAAATAGAAATAACAACTTGTGATTGAGAGTATTTCTCTCATTCAATGGATAGGAATTAGAGTCTTTTATGGTTAGGATTTATTTTTACTATTAAACAGTGTAAATTGTATGTGAGTACTATAAATACTCTCCCTTATATATAGTTTTTACTCATCAAATAAAATATCAAAGTGAGTTAAAGTGTGAGTTATTCTTTATCTTTCTTATTTTAAAATTGTGAGTGATCCTCAAAAGTATTATAGTATCTTTATTGTGAGTATAATATAGTAATTTATTTATTTATTTATTTTCAAATCTCAATACTATGGTCGGCTATAAATTGACTATATAATATATCTTTTTTTTTTACATGAAATAAGCTACAAAATATTAATTTTTTCTTGCCATCATAGTCTTCACTCTAGCGTTCGCCATCACGGTTGACTGTGAAGTCGTCTCGAGTTTTTGTTCATTTGTCAATGAATTTGACCAAGTTGCTGCCAATGGAGGAACATAAAGAAACAGCTGGCAAGGAGTTTTTTTCCATCTTTCTATATAAATGTCTAACTCCATTACTGATATTCTGGAGTCTCTGCCTATCGTCTTCTCGTCCAACGATTCTAGTTCCACAATGGCCTTTGCCAAGGGCACTCTGCTACTGCTCATCTTCCTCATGCTATCAAACACTCAAGCTCTTGGTAATCTCTTATTTATTTATTTATTTATATATATATAATATCTTTGGGGTTGTAAGATAGAATTATGTAAATCATAGACAGATTTGAATTGACTTTGATAGGAAGCAGAGAGAAGATGGACAGGAATAGCCATGGCAAATTAGTCAGCAGTGATCGACGATCTTCTCTGCCACCTCCGTCGCCACGAAAAAATTTATCTCCAATTCCTAAACCTAAACCTAAACCAAAAGTTCCTCCGCCGCCTTCTCCTCCTTGTTAGCGTTGTATTAAATTGAGGGAGGCATCATGTTACCAGATTAGTGCAGGCCTTTCTCTCTGCAATCTCACTCTTCTCATCGAGAATTTGAAACAAGTGCATTTCAGAATATATTAACAAGGAAAATCTTCTCTTGTAGATTTGGTGTCCATTGCTCATGTTCAAATTCCATATAATAATAATAATAATAATAATATTGATGGAGCCGTGATGTAATTAATATTTATACACTATGTCATTGTAATAAGACATGGAGATAATTTTAAGCGTATGTGAAATATATTGCACGTTACTTGACTCCTATGCAAAAGTGCCACCGCGTTGGGTGAAACTGTTAAATACCGGAAATTTTGGGACCAGAATGCAAGTTTCCTAAATTTAATGGCCTATGTCGAATATGCCAAAAGTCCAGGGGGCAAACTGCAAAGTTGTAAATCAACATTTATAACTTTCCTTTTCTCTTCTATTTACTCGCCGCAGCCAACGCCGATTATTCCTCTTTCCTTCTTCTTCTTTCGCGTGCCCTAGCTTCCAGCCATTGCCGAGCGGCTGCGTTTTCTCCGTGCGATCACGGGCAAGATCGCGATCTACTTCTTCTTCCTCCTTCCCAAACTCAACCTATTTCTTTTCCTCGCACGACTGAGATCTAGAATCGATGCCCCTTTTCCTTTGCGGTCGTTGCCGGATTCGACCCTCTTCCTCCTCGTGATCCTTCCTCTTCGAGCGATCGAGTTGGCGACGAGGTTTATGCGTCGATTCGGGGGATCAAGGAGGATAGCGAGAGAAGAGGGAGACTGCGTGGGCGTGGGGACATTGGATCGCGCTAGATCTTGAGCAAGAGATGGATCTGCTGGCACATGAATCAGGTAAGGAGTTAGTTCCAAAATTTAAGATAACATATGTGTAGCTTGTGTAGAAGTGGTTGGTTTTCGGTATTGGTTTGTGAATGAGGATGATGATCGATTTTGATTTGAGCAGTAGATGTAACTAGTGTTTCTGTTTCGGATTTGGGTCGTGTGGTCTCAGACTTGTGTGTGATCTGCTGAATGGAAGCTTGCCGTGTGGAGCTGTGTAAGTTCATGTTCTGATTGGGGTTTTGACGTCAAACCTTGGAGGTTAATGTGTTTTGTGTTTGCTATGGGATTGTTTTGCCGTGAGCCTGCTCTGGATTCTTTCTCTTGCTGCCATGAGTTGGGTCAGAGGGGAGCTACTGAGTTGGTTGTGTTGTTCTGTTCGGTTTAAGTAGGAATTGGAGGAGAGGACAGTGGGGTGTTGCAGCCCTGAATTTGGAGTTCTACAGATTGGGCTCTTACCGTGGACAGCTGCTCGGGCTCCGGTAAGGAGATGTTTTGGGATTCTAATTGAATTGCTCAGTGTTGTTCAGTTTATCTTCCATGCAATGGGATTGTATTATAGTTCTATTCCTTGGGTGTAGATCTAACTTGGGAGTTGATCTGTGGGAGGAACTGATAGAAATTGTATATGTATTTATGGTTAGTTGGAGTGGTGATTAGGATTAGGCTAAACCTAGAGTGAGCCTATGTCCTATACTTAGAGTAATTGAGATTAATTGTAATACGATTGGTCGGTTAGTTTTGACTAATTAACATTTGCTATGTTAACTAAAAGCTATGTGTGGTGATACAGGTTATTGACTCGGCTATTGGGATTTCCATTTGCGGCAGAGTTTATTTTAGACGGGAGTTCTCTTCACTTCCAGATTTCTACATTGGAGGCGGGTATCTCTGACTCTTCTTTTAGAATTGTCACAGATATATATATATATATTTGATATGCTTGTGTAGCAATAGAGTAATAGAATGGTGGCATGACTATTATATTTGTTTTGTCGATGCTAGTTGTGCCACAACTGATATGTGATACCTATACCTGTAGGAATTAGGATATGGTGCATGTTCCACGATCCTTGCATATCATGTTGATATAGGTGGACTAGATAGTGGATGCTATTTGACCGTTGTTATGCATCATACTGCACTGTGCATCACTGTCGAGCAGGGGCCCCTTTTGGGTGAGCTAGGTCGACAGTCATACTGACCTACCCATACGGCCACTCACGGGTTAGTGGTTGACGGAGTATGGGTAGAGTGCTCTGTGCTGCTCCGCTCATGCACTCATGGGGTAGTGAATCGGAGCGTGGTAGCAGACAGATGTCCCTCCTTGAGTAGTCCATATACCAGGAGATGAGAGGGCGAGATCTCTCCCCCATTTATATACATGGGGTAGGGGTAACACTCAGACAGAGATGTCCTCCACAGATGGCCTTAGGCTGATGGATTACCTCGCTAGGATAGGCCATGGAGTAGGGGTGTTACACCGGCAGCATCCCGTCTACTCGATCGCTCAGGAGTAGTGATGGCAGAGTATGGACGGCAGTCACAGCCCTACGTCGGAGGGTGGCCTCCGCTCAGCTTCCTCCCGTACATAGGTGACGATGTCTGACCGACGGCAGGGGTGACCATGTCATTGCACTTTATGTATTCGTTTATTTTGCCCTTACTTGTGCTTATGTTTACTTGATGCTGCATTTTGATTGACATGCACTTACAGGAGACTCTTATGTCTGGTCTTGACGACTCTGCGACAGTGGTATGGTAGTTCTTATTGTTCTTATGCAGTTGTTCTTATTACTGCCCATACATGGTTATTTCGGTAATCTATTACCCTGTTGCTATTCTAGAATATCTTGTATATATATGAAGAGATATTCGCTGAGTTCTATAACTCATCCCGCAGCTCCTTGTTTTTTTTTCAGGATGATTGACTGGAGCGTGCCCGACAGCCTGTCCCAGTTCGCGTACTCGTCGAGAAGTTTTCGGATTTTTCTTCGTCTATTTTGTTAGTAGTACTTTCTACATTTTCTTCCGCTGTTATCTTTGTGTTCGATTTAGTCATACTATACGGCAGTATAGTTATACTTTTGTGAGATCTTTAGCCTTGTGTTTTATAGTAAGTCGGACCGGTCCGCAGTCAGGTATGTTTTATTCGGTTTTATCTTACGTTGTGTCTTGATTGGAGGCCTGAGGCCCAATTAAACTGCGTGGTTGTGGTTTTATGTGGTATGTGTATGTATGAATTGTCCGCCGGACAGGGGAGGTGTTGTCCGATTTTCTATTGGATCAGTGGCTCCTAGGGTCTCGGGGCGTGACAATTTTATAGCTCAATTGGTGTTCAGGATTCATAAAGAACTAGATTTAAGCCTGGGTCTAGAGTTCGAATCCTGTGAAGGTAAAAATTCACGCCCAGGAGTGGGAAGACCTAGTATTGGTAACGGCACGGTCGACGGTCGACGGTCGACACCGCCAAATGGGCCGCCAAATGGGCCGGGTCGTTACAATAAAAAGGCGCCTTTTTATTGTAACGACCCGGCCCCTTGGCCCCTTGGGCGGCCCAACTGACGGCCTCTTGGGCGGTCGTTACTCATAAGTACTTCCCACCCCTGGCCAGTGGATTTTTGCCTTCCCAGGATTCGAACTCTAGACCTCCTGGCTAAGTACTAAAGTTCCTGAATCCTGGTACCAATTGAGCTATAGTTCAATTGGTACCAGGATTCAGGAACTTTAGTACTTAGCCTGGAGGTCTAGAGTTCGAATCCTGGGGAAGGCAAAAATCCACTGGCCAGGGGTGGGAAGTACTTATGAGTAACGACCGCCCAAGAGGCCGCCAAAGGGGCCGCCAAATGAGATTTGGCCGCCCAAGGGGCCGAGGGCCGCCAAGTGGGCCGTCAGTTGGGCCGCCAAGGGGCCAAGGGGTCGGGTCGTTACAATAAAAAGGACAAGTACAATAGTTCCATAACCCATAGGTCTTCTTATATATTTTTTTTATTGTAACGACCCGGCCCCTTGGGCGGCCAAATCTCTCATTTGGCGGCCCCTCTAGGCGACCCTCGGCCCCTTTGGCGGCCAAATCTTATTTGGCGGCCCCTTTGGCGACCCTTGGCCGTGTCGTTACTCACTAGGACTTCCCACCCCTGGCCAGTGGATTTTTGCCTTCCTCAGGATTCAAACTCTAGACCTCCAGGCTAAGTACTAGAGTTTATGAATCCTGATACCAATTGAGCTATATTGGTATCAGCTCAATTGGTACCAGGATTCAGGAACTATTGTACTTGTCCTGGAGGTCAAGGGTTCGAATCCTGGGGAAGGCAAAAATCTACTGCTAGGGGTGGGAAGACCGTAGGGTCGCCGGCCTAGAGGGTTGCCTGCGGGGACCATAGAGGCGGGGCCGCTACAGAAACCTTCGTCATTTACTCTTTTCCCGATCGTATAAGACAGTCCTAAAGGGGAGCCTCAGGTAAGAATTATTTCATTTTACTATAATAATACTGATCCGTGGGGCAAGATGCAATGGTAAGAATTAGGATATATCGAACTACATTTTATGAGTGTTAATCCGGTTTCTTGGAAATCTACCACGTAGAGCGCAGTTGCACGCTCTTCTACTGAGGCTGAATATCATGTCATAGCCTCTACGTACGACATCGGAACTTCAATAGTGTCACAACCCCAGAAGAACATGCTTACTCGAAAAACGGACAACATCTCCCCTATACGGCGGACAAGATGAGGCAAATATACATAATATCTCACCAATACATATAACTCAGCCACGTACACACAGCTGGCATCAACATAGAAAATATAGTCACAACCATGCAGTTTACATAACTGAAACTTAAACTCGTAATGTCCGTACCGGGTGCGGAAAGCTGTTTTCTGGATATCCGAATCCCTGATCCTCAACTGATGATATCCGGACCGCAAATCAATTTTAGAATACACTAAGGTATCCTTCAACTGATCAAACAAATCTTCAATACGAGGTCGGGGATACTTGTTTTGATGGTCACGACATTCAACTGTCTGTAGTCGATGCATAACCTCATAGAACCATCCTTCTTCTTAACGAATAAAACTGGTGAACCCCATGGGGATACACTAGGACGAATAAATCCCTTGTCAAGCAACTCTTGAAGCTGGACCTTTAGCTCATCCAACTCTTTAGGCGTCATACGATACGGAGCCTTTGATGCCGGCACAGTCCCCGGAATCAACTCGATCACAAATTCATCTTGCCTTCTGGAAGGCAAACCAGGTAGCTTCTCTGGAAATACGTCTGGAAATTCTTAGACCACTGGAACACCCGAGAGCTGAGGGCTACTGCTATGATCAGTGATGATCAATGATAATAGAAAACTCTAATATCCGTGCGACATAAGCTTCTGAGTTTGAAGTGCAGAGATAATAGAAATCTCATCATCTCTGGTGCCAATGAATTCCCACGAGAGTTGGTTCGGAGGCCGAAACGTGACCACCCTCGCTTGGCAATCAATTGTGGTATGAAAAGCCATCAATGAATCCATCCCCAGAATAATATCAAACTCTACCATCTCGAGAACTGATAGATCCACGGTGAGGGTATGATTGCCGAAGTCCAATGGACACACCTTGACTTCCTGCGTGATATCCAATACCTCACCGGATGGTAGATACACTGATTAACGTTGTGATCTAAGGGTAGGCAATCTACTAATTTTCTCATAAACAGTCGTGATATGAAAGAACTAGAATTACCAGTATCTAAAAGTAATTTAGCAGGAAATACATAAACTGAAATCATACCACGAAAGACCGATCCATCGGCCCGCTGTTCCTCCTCTCTGGTGATTGCATAAACTCGGTCTGTCTCTGTAGCTGAAGGTGGCAACGCTAAAATTGGCTGCGACTGAGAAGATGAAGGTCCAACAGTCTGCTGGGGCTGATATCCAGAAGGCCCAACCGACTGCTGAGACTGATAACTCGAATCTCCAGCCGATGGCTGATGCTGATAAACTGCAGGCTGGTATGCTGGACGTGGCTGCTGATAATACGACCCTGTCCCAGAATATTGAGACCCCACTGGTGAGGAGTACTCATGCCCATGCATACCATACATCTAAATTAGTGGTGGAACTGCTTGCTGACGTCTTGTCTGCTGCGGTCGGAATGACGTATGAGTTTGACGGCCGCCTCGATATGGCCTCCGCGGTCCTGATTGGACACCTCGAGGAGTAAATGCTGCAGACTTAGGCTGAGCCTTCAAAGGACAGCCTCGACTCTCATGACCCAGAAATTTACAATAATAACAGATAGGGTGCTCTAGGAGACAGTCTGGTCTGCCGTGGTCCTTAGAACCACACTGAAAACAATGAGTCGCACCAGTAGTAAACCTCTGAGTCTGCTGAGAACCCTGCGATAATCCTGCTGAAAATCGTCCAAAGTTCTGGGGTCGAGACTGATGCCCAAAAGTCTCCTGCATACTCTGACTCCTGCTACTGCGATTCTGTCCAACTGTATGTTGTCTCTGTGTCGCTGCTGAACCCTGAGTTGTTTGCTTCCCTTTGTTCTTATCACCATGCAACTGATGTTGAATCATCTCGGTGTGTAATGCCCGATCCAAAGCCTCTCAATATGAAGTAGGAACTCATCCAGACATACGCACCTGGATATATCCAACTAAGCCCAGCATAAACTGTGTCGTCCGCTCCTCCTCCGTAGCAACCAACTGAGGACAAAACTCTGCCAAGCGATTAAATTCCGCCTCATACTACATAACTGAGCGGTCTCCTTGATGAAGAGCAAGCAACTCCTGCTGTCGAGTTGTACGAAACACGGCAGGATAATACTTGCCCTCAAAAGTCTCGTGGAAAGAAGCCCAAGAAATCGGTCGTCCACCAATAAGAGTCTTCTGCATATTCCACCAAGTGACGGCCTGATCTTGAAGGTGATACGTAGCTAACTCGACATTCTCTACGTCTGTGAGGGTCATATAGTTGAAGGTGTCCTTCAATGTCTCCAACCAGGCACGAGCAGCATACGGATCTGGTTCCCCATGGAACAGTGTGAAGCGACCCTTCACAGACGCTGCCAGCAACGGAATCCGAGCTCTATCTAGAAGCCAACTCGCTTAGGCAGGGGGTACCCCTGATGACACTCCAGGAACTGCCATTGGTGGTACTGATGGACTTGCCTCTGATGTTACGACTGGAACTGCTGTCGGATATACAAGAGAAGATACTCTCCGTGGTGGAGATCTCAGCTCACCATAAGGGTCCTTGTGAGCTGATTCCTGACCAGTCGGCTCCACTCTGGTGGGCCCCTCACCCTCATGATTCATGTCTCCCTCGGCCTCCTCTGGCCTCCCCCGTGATCGTCGTCCACGACCACGAGCACGAGGTGGAGATAACTCAATACGACGAGGCATATCTGTTAACAAAACCAACATACATTATTTAGATATAAATTTAACCAAATTTAAAACCAACTTACTTCTTGTTTGCTGGGAGAGATCTTGTCGCTGCCAAGTCCCAAAACACAACCAGACCAAACCATGTCAAGAAAATGACTCCGCTAAAATACAAACAAATCCGTAAAATACCGATAGACCTCAAAAACAACTTCGTAACCCCACAGACACCAAAACATCGCAAAACTTGGCTGTGATACTAAAAATTGTCACGACCCCAGAGGAACATGCTTACTCGAAAATCGGACAGCATCTCCCCTGTACAGCGGACAAGATGGGGCAAATATACATAATATCTCACCAATACATATAACTCAGCCACACACAGCTGGCATCAACATACTAAATATATTCACAATCACACAGTTTACATAATTGAAACTTAAACATCGGAAAGTCTTTATTGTCTTTTAGCTAAAATAAAACAACGAAAATCCGAATACTGACGAAACTCTGACTAAAGTCCAAACATGAATATATAACAATATCGGACTATTAAAACAAATCTAATTCTTGGAAATGAAAATGCAAACACAACGAAATTTTAGAAATAAGACTAAATACGAAAAACAAACTCAACACTAGGGACTAGTAACTGGATCCTCTCCTGGCTCCAAGAAACGCAACTACCTGCTATCTGAAACAAAAAGAGAAAGCAGGGGTGGTGAGTCCGGGCGGACTCTGCGGGTAAATGAATAGACAATAAGCATGACATAACAAAAGGTATAATAAGTTGAGAACCAACAGGGTACAGTCCATAAGGAATATAGGAATACCTAAACATGTATAACATATATAGAACAACATGTTATAAAACCGAATAACAACTAAGCAGGTATAAAAATAACGCGACAACAATAAATCCAACATATACATGCATGTCAACCAAGTGCAACAATCATAGCTCATATAAATGCATCAAACACAAGAAAATGCATAAATAAAATACGTATGCATATGATGCAATGACATGTGTCACCCCTGACGCCAGTCAAGACGCCAACACATCTCATCTGTGTGACCAAGTGGGTAGGGGCTGTGACAACGTACGCACTCCAACAAATACCACAGAAAGGTGTGGTTGAGTGGATAGGATGTTGAGGAGCCAACACTCCAAAACCCCGATACATAGGGGGAGCCACCAACAACTCTAGTATCCCTCGAAAACAACGATGAGGGTGTCACTATTTGCCTACAGCTACAACATGTGTGGCATAACAGGACAGTTGCTCGCACTCTAACAACTACCACGACAACAAGTGGTTGAGTGAATCGAACAACAAAATGACTAACGACGACTTAACCATATGGATGTCCAACAGTCGTTAGTATACAACGTGTAGATATGATGCATGCTACAAGATGCACGAACAACCGGAGAAACAACGATGCAACAAAATCCAACAAATAAACAATACATCGGTACAACCAACCAGAAATCGAAAACCAACGATTATGCACCTACACTACTAGGTAGGATATTTCTAATGACAAATAAACCTAATTGTGTTTAATGGACTTCTAAGTGCTCGCATACAAACGACACTTTACAGAACAGAAAACTAACAGAGGACTGCACAGATACGAATTTGGAATACTCGAAGATCAACGAAGAATAAGTATCAACGACGATGTTAAAATAACAAACAACAAGGAATAAAGTCAAGCAACCTATTGGACATAAAATATTCATACTTTAAGGTAAAAGAAACTACTCGAGTACAAAGGAGAAGTACCCGCCTCTATTTGTAGAATGTGTCCGAATTAACCTCTTCACAATCAACCGTGCGAGTCCAACTCAAGGTCCTATATCAAGGACATAACTTTAGCTATTTATACAAATAATAATATAGCTAAACTAACTACTAAACATAATTAGGATCTAATCCTAATTTTAAAATTTTTATAATTAAATCTAAGACAACTATGAGTTCCTTCATAACCTAATTATCACCGTTAGGTTATTAGGTTAAATTTCTGAATTAATGCAAGGAACTACCACAAACACAAAGGCCTAAAACATCAACTTAAACCACTTACCTTCAACCCTAAATTGGTATGATCCCCAAATTGGTAGGTAGGACTCAACACAAGCTCAAACGGAAGCACTACTAAAACTCAGCTATAAACTCATAGAAATGTGAGGCCAAAACACTAGAACTACTAGGTCAAAATAGATCACACTACAAGGTTTACAACAAGGTCAAACCATTCTGATCTACACCATCCTACACTGAATAGGGAAAATTTCTAACATAACTCAATTTCCCAAAAAGAACTGGGACTCACGACAACACACCAGAGCCCAAAACAACAACAACAACTCTAACTCCAACTACATATACAGATTTAAGCAATTGAAGATCAACTCAATTTCAAATCCAAAACCAACCAGATCTTGAATGAGAATTCACAAACAAAACCTAATTCTCCAAGGAAAACTCACGATAGTATCAAGAACAAGAATAGAAAAATCTGAATTGGAAACATAAACCCTATCTACATCCTACATCCATCAAGAGCAGCACCACAAGATCCCTTACTTGCTTAGTGGTCGACGCACACAATAGGGATGAGGAAGTTGGCACCCTCAGCACTGCTCACGTGGGAGAAGGACTGGTCGTCAGCTTGCTCGCGTTCGTGGAGAAGAGGAAGGAGAAGAAGAGGAGGGAAGGCGGCGTTCGGCTAGGGTTGCGGTGTGTGCGGCTGCGGCGTCGGGCAGAACTGAAAAGGGGGCGGCGTCGGGGAGGATCGGGGAGATGAGGGGAAGTTAGGGCTTTTAGGTGTTTTAAATAGTTTTTTTAGCAGTTTTACATAAAGGCCCTCCAAGTTTGAGAAATTACAACTAAGCCCTTTAAAATTTAGATTTTCAACAAATAGAGTACGTCACTTCTGACATAACTGTTTCATCCGATTATCATGTCTGTTATTCTCTTTACCGATAATTTGGATGTCACATATCTTTCGGCTAATCCTATTTTTCACTGTCGGACCAAGCATCTGGCTTTGACTATTACTTTGTTCGTGATATGGTATAGTCCTTTGAACGATGAGTTACTCATATTTTTATTGTCTGATAACACTTTGATATTGTTGCCAATGAGCAAAATGTCATCTACGTATAGTACAAGAAATACCACTACGTTTCCGTCACATCTCTTGTATACACAAAACTCATCTAGACTTTGAATAAATCCATATGACTGGATTACCTCATCGAAGCGGATGTTCCAAGATCTAGAAGCTTGCTTTAAACCATAAATGGACCGATTAAGCTTACACACAAGATGCTCTTTGCCCTTTGCAATAAATCCCTCTAGCTGCTGCATATAGATGTTTTCCTCAAGAGTTCCGTTAAGGAAAGCTGTCTTGACATCCATCTGTCAAACCTTATAGTCCATATAAGCAGCAATAGACAAGAGAATCCGGATAGACATAAGCATGGCTACCGGCGAAAAGGTCTCCTCATAATCGATACCCTCTTTCTGAGTATACCTTTTCGCAACAAGCCTTGCTTTAAAGGTCTCAACCTTCCCGTCTACTCCTCTCTTTCTTTTGTAGACCCACTTGCATCCAATGACTTTTATACCATTGGGTAGTTCTACCAGCTACCAGACCTGATTAGAATCCATAGATTCTATCTCAGACTTCATTGCCTTTTTGCCAAGATACCGCATCTTTATCTTGGAGTGCTATGTCATATTTCCAGGGATCAGGTTCACACTCGCTAGGGACCAAGTCCATAGACTCTCCCAAGAACATGAATCACTCAAGCTTCCTAACAACCCTCCCACTACGATGAGGTGTCACCTGTGAATCTTCTGTGACACACGGTGCAGTGACTTGTGATACGTCCTCTTGTACCGTTGGTACTGAAGTAGGGACTTCCCTTGCCAATTCTTCTAGAACAATTTTACTCATGGGTTTGTGGTCCATCACATAGTCTTCCTCTAAAAATCTAGCGTTCGTGCTAACGATCACCCTTTGATCTTTAGGACTATAGAATAGACCACCTTTCATTCATTTAGGATAGCCTACGGACAAGCACACTTCTGTACGAGATAACAACTTATCAGCATCTCCCTTCAGAACATGTTCTGGACTACCCCAAATCCGAATATGTCTCAGACTAGGCTTTTGTTAAAAGACAGAATAAAATTAGGGGCAAAAAGGGAAATACTCAAAAATTGAGGGTGATTGTGCAAAAAGCCGAATTTCGAGGGGGCAAATCGTAAGAGGGTTAGCCTTATAACTTACCCTTTCGTTCCTTTTCGACTGATCTCAGATCAGATCGTTTCCACTCCTCATTTTCTGTTCTCTCGACGCGGGGTGATCCGACTCTTCTCCTCCGGCGATCGTCGGTCGCGACTTCCACACGACGACGAAGGTGTTGCGGAGTACTCCGTGTCTCTGCATTCGGTTTCGTCTCTCCCACCTTGAATCAACCTCCGAGCACGCGAGTGGTCGTCGAATATCTTTCGGAGGTAAGTATCGCCTTTGTATGTGATGTGGCTAGGTTTTTCTCGGATTTGGGGTCCGATTTGTTTCCGTTTTGGGACTGCACGATCTTGATTAACTTGGAGGGGTTTCGTTGATGAATTCCTATTCTTGTTGTTTTGTTCCAGAGTAGTGATTTGGGGAAACTCTCTAAAAATTAGGGTTCGCCATTTGGGGGAAAACCAAAGGGGTAAGTGGTTCTTCTGTGTTCCTTCAGTTTTGATCGAATAGATCTTGGTAGATTAGGGTTTATCTCTGATCACGGGTATGACTTGGCACAAGGTTAGGCGATCGCTGTTGGAGATTCCGACGGACGAGGGCAGCTTTCTTGCATCGATTGAGCGGTCGTCAGGTAAGGGTGTTGTTGTGATTATGATGTTCATAATTAGTTGTTTGAACCTTTTGATCTGTTAATAGATTAAATTATTAGTTGGAGTTCTGTTCCTTGGTTGGAAGTTCATGTTGCGATCTTGTTTGAGTGGGTGTTCTCGGTATTTTCTGATCATGGATGGATTCGATCAGTGTAGGTGTATATCTTGCTCTTATTGCTTAGATCTGTTCTTGGTTGAATTAGTTTTGATCGGAATTGATTTGGGAATGTTCTCTGTTTTGATCTGTTATGAGGTCGCTTGATGAGTAGTCGATTGGTGTTGTGATAGGGAATTGCTGAGATTGAGGGTATTCTCTGTACGGTATTGGATTGGGTTGTTCTTGTGAGGTTTGTGGGTTGCTGATCGATTTTAGCTGAGTTCCCTACTTTTCTGTTCTTGGCCATGTGCCTCTGTTCCTGTAGAATGTTACTACATGTTAATTAGGGTTTTGGGTTCTTGGGGTACTTTGTGGCCGTGAGTGGAAGGGGACTGACCAAGGGTTAATTGATTTGGGATTAACATGGGTCTGTATATGGTATAAAGGTTAGGTTAATTAATTAACCTTGATTAATTTTAATAGTTATTTAGCTATGTATATCTTGTATGGTTTTAGCTAAATAATTATTATTCTGTTATGCAGGGTGTTGACTTAGATTCCTGTCGCGGATATTATATTTTGGACGGGGGGTTCTCGACGTTTGCGGACTTCTATATCGGAGGCGGGTACCTCTGACTTATCTTTTAGATTAGTCATAGTTGATATGCTTAATATGCTATGTTTAGTGGTAGGGTAATGTAGTATTTTATACCTGCTCTACCTTGGCTGATACTGTTTATGATATACCTGGCATATGATACCTATACCTTTAGGACCTAGGCTATGGTGCATTATCTATGATCCTTGCATATCATGTTGATATAGGTGGACTAGATAGTGGATGCTGTTTGACCAGAGTCATGCATCATCGTGCACTGTGCATCACTGTCGATCAGGGGCCCCCTTATGGGTGAGTCATGTTGACAGTCATACTGACCTATCCATACGACCACTCATGGGTTAGTGGTTGACGGAGTATGGATAGTGTGCTCTGTGCTGCTCAGCTCATGCACTCATGGGTTAGTGAATCGGAGCGTGGTGGCAGGCAGAGGTCCCTCCTTGAGTAGTCCATATACCAGGAGATGAGAGAGAGAGGTCTCTCCCCCATTTATATACATGGGGTAGGTGTTAACACTCAGGTAGAGATATCCCCCATAGAGGGCCTGGGGTAGGGATGTTACTCCGACAGTGAGGAAACATTCAGGTAGAGATATCCCCCGGATAGGTCATGGGGTAGGGGTGTTACGCCGACAGCATACCGTCTACTCGGTCGCTCAGGAGCAGTGATGGCAGAGTACGGACGGCAGTCACAGCTCTACGCCGGAGGGTGGCCTCCGTTCAGCTTCCTCCCGTACATAGGTGACGATGTCTGACCGGCGACAGAGGTGACCATGTCATTGCAGCATGTGCATACGTATATTTTGCATTTGCTCGTGCTTGTTATACTTGGATGTTGCATATGATTGACATGCACATACAGGAGACCCTTATATCTGGTTTCACCGACTCAGCCACATTGGTATGGTATTTGCTATTTCTGTTTCAGTTGTACTTACCACTGCCTGTACCTGTGCTTATTTCGATAGCTTGTTACACTATTGCTAGCTTAGACTATCTTGTATATCTGATGAGATATCCGCTGAGTATTGTGACTCACCCCGTTAGCTCCCTGTTTTTATTTCAGGATGATTGTCTGGAGTGCCCGGCAGCCTGTCCCAGTCGCGTATTCTGTCGAGATGATTCCGGGATGTTTCCTTTACTTTGTTGGTGGTACATGTTGGTACCCGTTTTCTGTGACTTTTACTTTACTTTTCCGCTGCTGTATTCGTGTTTGGTTTTGTCATTTTTACGGCGGTATAGTTGTACTTTTGTGAGCCATGGAGACCTTGTGCTTTACGTTTGTCGTAAGTCGTACCGGTATGCAGTTTTTATCGTCGTCTCGCTTATGTGTATTTCAGACGGTTGTTCCAGCCCTATAGGCTGCGGTACAGCCATCTGAGGTGGTCGTAGAGGTTAGGTTTCCGAGTTGTCCGTCGATCGAGGGAGCGGCAATCCGGTCAGTATCGGACGAGCAGCTCCTCGGGGCGTGACAATTTATTTGGTATCAGAGCCCAGGTTGCGAGATACCTTTTGGTCTTGTGGGTGTTTTCGGATTTTGTGTCGGAGTTATTTTCTCGTTGGACGTGATTGGGACATGGCGGCGACAGGACAGCTCCAGACGACGATCTTACATTCTGTGCAGGTTTTGTCGTTCTAGAATTTTTAAGGCAAGTAATAATAATTGGCGTATCCCTACAGGTATGCCGCGACGCATTGAGTTGACTCCACCCCGCCGACCTGGTGGGCCGGGTCGACCCTCGCATCGGACGACGCGAGTGTCTCAGCGAGCGACGGTGTCTGGGACAGAGGGGGTTCCTGTGAGACGGACACGGACAGGGTTTCGTGGCCGAGGACGTTCTTCTTCCGAGACTCATGATGATCGGAGATCTCAGTCCCCGCGGATACCGTCGCCACTTCTGACTGCAGTACCGGTGGTACCTCCGGTAGGACCCACCCCAGCGTCAGTCCCAGTGGCGCCTGCTGCAGCTCCTCAGGATACTACATCATCGATGATGCAGCAGATGATGCAGCAGCAGATGGCACAGCATCAGCAGATGATGCAGCAGCAGGTGGCGCAGCATCAGCAGATGATGCAGCAGTTGACCCACCAGCAGCAGATGATGCAGTAGATGTTTCAGACACAGGTTGTCGCACCATCTGCTCCACCAGCATCTGCTCCTGTTCAGTCAGAGCCTCAGACTGCACAGCCGATACAGCCGTCAGGACCGACTGTACCATCTGGAGATTCTGCATTACCCCCGGCGGCACCTTCTTCTACTACTACTGTTCCGAGCCGATCTGTGGCTCGGATCCCGGCATTAGCACAGGCGGCCAAGGGCCGTCTTACCCTGTTCCAGGGAGCTGCTGACCCGACCGTGGCTCACGCTTGGTTGGAGACGCTAGAGAGGACATTCCCCTACCTAGAGTGTACTGACCTGGAGCGGGTTGAGCTTGCGGCATATCATCTGCGGGGTCGAGCGGAGACATGGTGGATCACTCAGCGATCGGTTATGGGCACTCAGCCGGTCACTTGGGAGAGATTTCGCCAGGCCTTCACCACTCAGTACTTCCCAGCTGCACAGCAGCTGACCCGATGGCAGGAGTTCTTGGAGATTTGTCAGGGAGAGCAGTCGGTGGCGGATTATGATGCAGAGTTCCACCGACTGTCCGAGAGTTGTCCTGAGATGTTTCTCGGAGATCGTGAGAGGATGAGACATTTCCTTAGAGGGTTGGCTTTTTACATCCAGTCTCGGATGTCTCCCTGGGATTTGACCTCGTACGCACAGGCACTGGACCGCGCCTTACATGTTGAGGCGATGCAGCAGAGATTTTCATCAGAGCGGAAGAAGGAGAAGAAGACCTCACAGACTTCTCAGTCACAGTCCTCGCGGAAGCGGGGTAGACAGGAGCAGTCGACACAGGATGCTTCTGGGGCCGCTTCTCGGCCTCGGAAGGAGGGAGGTTCCACGTCAGGAGCTGCTCAGGCCTCTGGACAGGACCAGCAGAGGGCCACGACTTATCAGTGCACTTGGTGTGGTTCCAAGGGGCACGGTAAGTCGAGTTGTACTATTGGACGGGCTGTTTGCTTCCATTGCAAACAGCCTGGCCATCAGAGGCGTGACTGCCCGCAGAGAGTACAGGATGCGGGTACGAGAGGCACAGCTGGAGGAGGATCTTCTGGCCAGTCGGGGGCCCAGCGAGGAGCCCGGAAGGCCCAGACTTCTACCCAACAGCAGCAGACTGCCACTCCACCGATTCAGCTCTACTGCTTATTTGGTCAGGGTCAGGAGGCTGCATCAGCATCTGTGGTATCTCAGTCTCCATTTCAGCCTTCTATTTCAGAGCCACGTCAGCAGTTGTATGCCGGGTATCAGCTACCGGTCTATCAGCAGTCTCCGATTTCTGGAGCACCGGTGCCTCAGCTACCTTCGGTACCGACTGTTCAGGCATTACCCCCACCTCCACCCCCACCAGAGTCGGGTCGGGTGTATGCTGTCACCCGAGAGGAGGCTCATCGAGCGGATGGATCCGTTTTCCGAGGTACAGTTTTACTTTATGCATTCCCTGCAGATTTGCTCATAGATACTGGTAGTTCATATTCTTTTATTTCACGGGCATTCTTGAGCAAGATCTGTAGGTTGCCGACCCTTAGGGCCCAGCGGCTATCAGTGTCCTTACCTTCAGGAGATGTTCTGGAGGTAACCCAGGAGGTCAGAGGGTGTCCCCTGGATTTTGGGAGGGTCACCCTTACCGTGGACCTGGCTGTGCTGGATATGATAGAGTTTGACATCATTCTAGGCATGAACTGGCTCACGACATCACATGCCACCGTTGACTGCCATTCGAGGGTGGTCACTTTCCGACCTCCAGACCAACCCTCGTGGAAATTCCTTGGCATCCGGGATGATGGTATAGCAGTTATCTCCGCACTGCAGGCGCAGACTCATTACCCAGGGTTGTCAGGGTTTTCTGGTGTCATTACTTAGCACTTCAGAGGGTAGTACTCCTCAGATCTCTGACGTTCCAGTGGTCAGGGATTTTCCAGATGTATTTCCAGATGAGTTATCGGGCTTGCCTCCCCGGAGGGAGGTCGAGTTTGCTATTGAGTTGATACCGGGGACTGCACCGGCATCGAAGGCACCATATCGGATGGCACCGCGAGAGTTGGACGAGCTGAAGGTCCAACTCTAGGAGTTACTAGATCGTGGATTTATCCGACCGAGTGTTTCTCCGTGGGGTTCTCCGGTCCTTTTTGTGAAGAAAAAGGACGGTTCTATGCGACTTTGCATTGATTATAGACCAGCTTAACTCAGTCACAGTCAGGAACAAGTATCCTCTGCCACGTATAGATGATCTGTTTGATCAGCTGAGGGGTACCTCTGTGTACTCCAAGATTGATTTGCGATCTGGTTATCATCAGCTGAGAGTCAGAGATTCGGACATTCAGAAGATGGCATTTCGCACCCGTTGTGGGCATTATGAGTTCTTGGTGATGCCATTTGGACTCACCAATGCCCCGGCCGTGTTCATGGATCTCATGAACAGGGTATTCCTCCCATACTTGGATCAGTTTGTTATAGTATTCATCGATGATATCCTGATATATTCTCGGTCCGAGGAGGAGCACACTCGCCATCTTCGCATCGTTTTGGAGGTTCTCCGAAAGGAGAAGCTCTATGCGAAGTACAGCAAGTGTGCATTTTGGTTATCTTCTGTGGGTTTTCTTGGACACGTAGTATCCAGTGGAGGCATCTCAGTAGACCCCCAGAAGATCGAGGCAGTCACCAGTTGGGAGCAGCCCCAGTCAGTCCATGACGTGCGCAGTTTCCTAGGTTTGGCTGGCTATTACCGACGCTTTGTCGAGGGATTCTCCAGCATTGCCTCTCCACTCACACGCCTGACCAGGAAGGGCGTGAAGTTTGTATGGACTGACACTTGCGAGACCAGCTTTCAGGAGCTGAAGCGGAGGCTGGTATCTGCGCCAGTTTTAGTACTGCCTTCAGGAGAGGATGGTTTCACTCTGTTCACTGATGCTTCACTCCTGGGATTGGGCGCGGTACTCATGCAGCATGGACGGGTGGTTGCTTATGCTTCTCGGCAGCTGAAGGAGCATGAGAGGAACTACCCCGTCCACGATTTAGAGTTGGCTGCTATTATTTTTGCGTTGAAGATCTGGAGGCACCTTCTTTACGGGATCACCTTCGAGATCTTCACGGACCACCGGAGTCTTCAGTATCTCTTCACTCAGCGAGAGCTGAATCTTCGACAGAGGAGATGGATGGAGTTCCTGAAGGATTACGATTGCACCATTGGCTATCATCCGGGGAAAGCCAATGTGGTAGTGGACGCACTGAGTAGGAAGACCAGAGCAGTCTTAGCCTGTCAGCGGGTGATTGTCACAGAGTTGATTCAGAGTTTTTCGGAGCTGGGATTAGAGGAGCGATCCCAGACAGAGAGAGGTTTGCTGGTGACTATGGTTGCACAGTCAGCTATTAGGTCCAGGATCAGAGAGGCGTAGGCTAGTGACCATCATCTGCAGTCTCTGGGCAGTCGCATTTCCGCCGGGCAGCCGTCTGACTTTACGCGGGACGATGAGGGCATTCTGTTTTTTCGAGGGAGACTATGTGTGCCAGAGTCGCACCCAGTCATGGAGGAGTTGTTACAGGAGGCTCATCGTTCGCGGTTCGCTATACACCCAGGCGGGACTCGGATGTATCGTGATCTGAGGCGTTCCTATTGGTGGAACAACATGAAGAGAGACATTGCGAGTTTTGTTGCTAGATGTCTCGTCTGCCAGCAGGTTAAGGCAGAGTACCAGAGACCTGCTGGGTTACTTCAGAGGATTCCCATTCCCGAGTGGAAATGGGAACACATTACGATGGATTTTGTGGTGGGATTGCCCAGGACTAGGAGAGGGCACGATGCGATTTGGGTGATCGTTGATCGATTAACCAAATCGGCACATTTCTTAGCTATGCGGAGGACGGATTCCCTCGACAGGTTAGCGGAGTTATATTGTCGAGAGATCGTCAGATTGCACGGAGTACCCCTGAGCATTATATCGGACAGAGATCCTCGATTCACTTCTCGTTTTTGGCGGAGCCTGCAGAGAGCCTTGGGGACGGATCTTCGGTTCAGTACGGCATTTCACCCGCAGACAGACGGTCAGTCAGAGCGTACGATTCAGACATTAGAGGACCTGCTGAGATCATGCGTTCTGGATTTCGGAGGCAGCTGGGAGGATCATTTACACTTGGTGGAGTTCGCCTACAACAACGGCTATCATTCGGCGATTCAGATGGCGCCGTATGAGGCGTTGTATGGTAGGCCATGTCGGACACCCACCCTCTGGGAGGAGGTTGGGGAGGCCCAGCTGATAGGACCAGAGAGAGCTCAGCAGGAGGCAGAGTTAGTACGGACTATCAGACAGAGATTATCAGCAGCACAGGATCGCCAGAAGAGTTATGCTGACCGGAGACGCAGACCCTTAGAGTTCTCTGCTGGTGACCATGTTTTTCTTCGAGTTTCACCCACGAAGGGGGTGAAACATTTTGGTCTCAGAGGTAAGCTAGCTCCACGGTATATCGGTCCATTTCAGATTCTGGAGAGGATTGGAGCTGTAGCTTACCGCCTAGCTCTTCCACCATCTTTGGCCGACGTTCACGACGTGTTTCATGTATCTATGCTGAGAGGTTATGTGCCAGACCCCACACACATCTTATCCGAGGTGCCTGTTCTACTCCAGCCCGACGCTACTTATGAGGAGTTACCTGTACGGATCTTGGGGTTTCGGGAGCGACAGCTACGGAACAAGACGATCCGACTGGTCAGGGTCGGATGGCAGCATCACTCGGATGCAGAGGCTACTTGGGAGCTTGAGGACACTATTCGAGCTCGATATCCCCATTTATTTGGCTGAGGTATGTTCTGTTAGTTCATTTCAGCATGCATACTTCATATATACTGCTGGTAGTATCTATTATGAGCAATGGTAAATTTGGGGACCAAATTTTTATTAGTGGGGGAGAATGTTAAAATACGGAAAAAAGGGGCTAAAATGTAAATTTTCCTAAATTTTGGGCTTTTGTGGGAAAGTCGAATTTGGAGGGGGAAAACTGGAAAATGGATTTCTTTTTAGGGTTAGTCGCCGCGGCTAAGTGGGATCTCGAACCTGAGCTCGATCCCAATCCATTTCTTCTTTCCTCTGTTTCTTCCGTTCTCGTGCGATCGGAGCTGCGGCGATCGATTCGGTGCGGCGTCCAGGCGACCTCGGAGGGTGACTTCCTCTTCTAGCTGTTAGGTCTGATCGAGGTTCTGATTTTCCCCTTTTCTTCACCAAGCGCGGATCGAGGTTGCGGGTCTTCCTTTTCTTCCATTGCGATCGATCGAGGTAAGGTTTCTTTCCGAGTTTGGATATGAGGCGTGGAGGTATTAGGGTTGATTCGCGATGTTGTGGTGGCAGATCTTCTTCTTTGACCAAGTGATTCGGTTCCCAGCACAGTGTCTTTTCTTCCTTGCGCGATCGTAGAGGAGGGATCTCTAGCTAGGGTTAAACAGTTCTTCAGGCAGATTTCCAGGTGAGTTTGTCTGTTTTGTGTAAGCTTGGATTCGATCTTGTAGCTGATAGGGGTTTTGATTTTTGAATTAGGAAAGAAGTAGTTCTTGGCTGAGTTTTTGATTGATCGTGAAGTGGTGCCGTATTGGATCTATTTCTTGGGCTTTGAGTTGGTATTCGAATTTCAAGTTCTGTGATCGTATTGACCTTGAGCTGGGTGTATCGATCTGAAGACGGAATTCTCCCTTCCACAGGTGCGAGATCTCAGTTGGTGAGTTCACTGAATCTGGTAGGTCTGGTTAAATTCGGTGTTCTTGGTTTGAAAATGTTCCTTCGTTTTCCTACTGTTCTTGGTCAATTACTGATCGATCTTGAGCTCTGTTTGTGCTTAGATTTCTGCTGTGAGTGGTTTAGGGAAGATTGATCTGTTTAGATTTGTCGTAAGTCTTAGATCAGATTAGTTTATGTTTAGTTTTTGGTTATTCTGTTCATAAGCTTCGGACTTGTGGGAATCATCTTCTATGTTATTCAGTGAGCTCAGTGAGCTTGGATTGGATTACAGTTCGCTTCCACTAGAGCAATTTGTGCTCTGATCGTGTGGGAATTAGTAATCTGTTCGAGTGAATGGTATAAACATTGGGCTAATTAATTAGTCATGGTTAATGTTAATAGTATTTAGCTACATATCATGTTGGATTTTAGCTAAATAATTATTGTTCTCTATATGCAGGGCATTGACATATCTCATTTGTTGGGGTTATTATATTGGACGGGGGGTTCTTGTCGCTTCCAGATTCTACATTGGAGGCGGGTACCTCTGACTTATCTTTTAGATTAGTCATAGTTGATATGCTTGATATGCTATGTTTAGCGGTAGGGTAATGTAGTATTTTATACCTGCTCTACCTTGGCTGATACTGTTTATGATATACCTGGCATGTGATACCTATACCTTTAGGACCTAGGCTATGGTGCATTATCTATGATCCTTGCATATCATGTTGATATAGGTGGACTAGATAGTGGATGCTGTTTGACCAGAGTCATGCATCATCGTGCACTGTGCATCACTGTCGATCAGGGGCCCCCCTTATGGGTGAGTCAGGTTGACAGTCATACTGACCTATCCATACGACCACTCATGGGTTAGTGGTTGACGGAGTATGGGTAGTGTGCTCTGTGCTGCTCAGCTCATGCACTCATGGGTTAGTGAATCGGAGCGTGGTGGCAGACAGAGGTCCCTCCTTGAGTAGTCCATATACCAGGAGATGAGAGAGAGAGGTCTCTCCCCCATTTATATACATGGGGTAGGTGTTAACACTCAGGTAGAGATATCCCCCATAGAGGGCCTGGGGTAGGGATGTTACTCCGACAGTGAGGAAACATTCAGGTAGAGATATCCCCCGGATAGGTCATGGGGTAGGGATGTTACTCCGACAGTGAGGAAACATTCAGGTAGAGATATCCCCCGGATAGGTCATGGGGTAGGGGTGTTACGCCGACAGCATACCGTCTACTCGGTCGCTCAGGAGCAGTGATGGCAGAGTACGGACGGCAGTCACAGCTCTACGCCGGAGGGTGGCCTCCGTTCAGCTTCCTCCCGTACATAGGTGACGATGTCTGACCGGCGACAGAGGTGACCATGTCATTGCACCATGTGCATACGTATGTTTTGTATTTGCTCGTGCTTGTTATACTTGGATGTTGCATATGATTGACATGCACATACAGGAGACCCTTATATCTGGTTTCGCCGACTCAGCCACATTGGTATGGTATTTGCTATTTCTGTTTCAGTTGTACTTACCACTGCCTGTACCTGTGCTTATTTCGATAGCTTGTTACACTATTGCTAGCTTAGACTATCTTGTATATCTGATGAGATATCCGCTGAGTATTGTGACTCACCCCGTTAGCTCCATGTTTTTATTTCAGGATGATTGTCTGGAGTGCCCGGCAGCCTGTCCCAGTCGCGTATTCTTTCGAGATGATTCCGGGATGTTTCCTTTACTCTGTTGGTGGTACATGTTGATACCCGTTTTCTGTTTCTTTTACTTTACTTTTCCGCTGCTGTATTCGTGTTTGGTTTTGTCATTTTTACGGCGGTATAGTTGTACTTTTGTGAGTCATGGAGGCCTTGTGCTTTGCGTTTGTCGTAAGTCGTACCGGTACGCAGCTTTTATCGTCGTCTCGCTTATGTGTATTTCAGACGGTTGTTCCAGCCCTATAGGCTGCGGTACAGCTATCTGAGGTGGTGGTCGTAGAGGTTAGGTTTCTGAATTGTCCGTCGATCGAGGGAGCGGCAGTCCGGTCAGTATCGGACGGGCAGCTCCTTGGGGCGTGACAATTTATATTGCAGCTCACTTGGTATCAGGATTCATAAACTCTAGTACTTATCCTGGAGGTCTAGTGTTCGAATCCTGAGGAAGGCAAAAAATCCACTGGCCAGGGGTGGGAAGTCCTAGTGAGTAACGACACGGTTGTTGGTCGTCGGCATCGGTTGTTGGCCGACGACATAGTTGGGCCGCCAAATGTTAATTTGGCCGCCAGGTTGTTGGGCCCGAGGGGCCAGGTTGTTGGGTCGCCAAATGTTGATTTGGCCGCCAACGGGTTGAGGGGCCGTGTCGTTACAATAAAAAGGCGCCTTTTTATGTAGCGATCTCGGCCTCTATGGTCCCCGCAGGCAACCCTCTAGGCCCGAGACCCTACGGGTCTTCCCACAGCTCAATTGGTACCAGGATTCAGGAACTTTAGTACTTAGCTTGGAGGTCTAGAGTTCGAATCCTGGGAAAGGCAAAAATCCACTGGCCAGGGGTGGGAAGACCCGTAGGGTCTCGGGCCTAGAGGGTTGTCTGCGGGGACCATAGAGGCCGAGATCGCTACACTACGTGTCAGGGTCCACCGAACCCAACCGTCGAGGTCGGACTCCCGAGACCACCTCGGGAGGACAGATGCTCAAGGTCATGCCGGGCCTTAGGCTCCCGAGAGCACCTCGGGAGGACAGACGCCCGAGGTTATGCCTGTTCTTAGGCTCCCAAGACCACCTCGGGAGGACAGATGCCCGAGGTCATGTTGGGCCTTAGGCTCCCGAGATCACCTCGGGAGGACAAACCCCTGAGGTCATTCCGGGCCGTAGGCTCCTGAGACCACCTCGGGAGGACAGACGCCCAAGCCCATCCCGAGAGGATACCCCGAGACCAACTCTGGAGAGCGGAGCCGGAAGAACAATACATCAGATAGCCAGACTTTAAGTAACTGTTCCTCTTTCCAGATCAAGAAATTCATCGGATAATTATTGTCCGCTACACACGACAATTAAGACCTTAATGATCGATACGGCCGTTACCTAAAAGTTATCATGTAACCAACGATTACGGAACGTGGAGACACGTGTGACCAAGTCCTCAGGTATATAAAGTGCTTCAACATCCAGGTAAAGGGGGTAAGCTTTCTGAACCTAAGACAATTCTACTTCTTCGTTGTCCTCCTGAGATAACTGTGATTTCTGACTTGAGCGTCGGAGTGGGTTCCGTCGGAAAACCTTCCAATATGTTCCCATTGACGCTCGTGTTAATCTTGCAATGTGCGATCGTCTTCTCTTCGTCGCCATCCTTGTGGGCTGCACGTCGGTGACTCACCGTTCGCATTAATTCCGTTCCAAAACGTCTAACATTATATATTAACATAAATCTTACATTATTTTTAAATTATCCTCTGTCAAAAAAATTAAATTGCGTATTTAATAAGATTGATTAATTTAATATTATATTTTATCATGATATTTAATTGTTTTTCATCAAATATTAATTGATATTATTTTTTAAATCACATAATGGGTAATAAGCAACCGCCTATGAGATACATTATACAAAGTCTAATGGAGGAGGCCCGTTAGAAGCCATAAATTCATCAGACCAAGAGCGGCCCATTAAAGCCGAGGCGAACTGCCTCGGCTCTCGACGACGCCAACCAGACTCGCTGCGTCTTCCGCCGTCGCCGACTCGGACTCTTGCTTCCTTTGCGGCAGTCGATCTATAGAAAACTGAAGCCATATGTGATAGGACGGTTTCTCGATCGTCTACTCTTCTTGCTATTAGATACGACGGGGACTCAACCCTAGAAGACAAGGGCTTCAGAAGGAGATCGTCCCTACTCCACCTCATCGTTTTTCTGAAAAGAGTCTCCACGGTCACCACACTCTCCGCTTCCTTGGACTTGGTTTGCGACTAGGAAGGCTTCCTGCTGCCTTGGAGATATCACTTCAACTTGGAGCTTCGAAATCGAATCCACCAAGGAAGGCATGCTTTTAATCTGCTTAAAGAAAAGTAATTTTGCTAATTCTTTTGCTCCAGTTGAAACTATCGTAGAATATGAGTGACAGGAGCATGTTGAAGACCATGATCTAGCACATTCGTGCTATAATATACTGCATTTTGGCAACTAATTAAGTAGGTTGTTTTATTTAGCTGATTAATTTACATTTTCTTTGCACCAGGAAAATCTCTATAAAGTGTTTAACCTGAGTAAACAGTTCATTAGTTTTTCAGAATTTCCATTCTTGCTATCTTGTATATCTGCAAACACTATGTTCTCCTATCCTGCTATATATATTTTTAAGATGAAAATAATGGTTCTAACGAAATAAAGGAAATAATATATATCAAGCGCCCCTTAGTATTGTTTTATCCGGTTATAATAAAGAAATAATCTTATATATAACAAAAATATATATATAATTAAAATTATTGTGGATCACGGGCGTAACTTAACCTTGGTTTGCGTCTACTGCACATGAAGTCTAATTTTGTGTGTCGGATTCCGATCATTAAATCCGGTGCGACGTGACGATGCGCCGTTGAATACATTATTTTTTTAACGATCGTGGAGATCTGACGTTGGATGGTGTGCCTCTGGCATTAGGGTATCTTAGTTGTTGCCTGCATGGGACATGCGCGTGAATCTGCACGCGTGTCTTCCATCGTCTCCCTCAGGCAGCAACGATATATATGACAATTTATAAGAGATCATTAATTATAATATTTTTCTTATATAATCGATTAAGTTTTAATCTAGAATCAACATTAATATTAATCCTCGACCTTGTATTGAGATTGATCTTATCGCACATGCATTCGATTAAGTTAAAGGATGATTTTCTTTTAAAGTATTCTGATAAAATTAATCGATCAATTATATATATGTTAATGTTTACGTTCCTAAAACTGAATGATCTAATCTTAAATATCAACATAATAATAATTAAAATTATAGTTCAATGAAATTATAAAATTTTTTGATGTTGCAGGAAATCCACTAGTTTTGACTGCCTTAGGCATAAAGTCATTTTTTAAAAAAAAAAAATTGGAGATGCAGGGTATCGATCCCCGTGCCTCTCGCATGCTAAGCGAGCGCTCTACCATCTGAGCTACATCCCCCTTGTTGGATTTTTATTTTTTATACTAAATAAAATATAAAAGAATAACCATTTCAACCTATCAAATTGTACAAGGGCATGCATAACATAATAACTACTAACCAGCATGCGTTGGAAGAAAGATTTAGTGGTTAACTGATGGAGGTATTTTTCTTGAGGCGAATTATTAATTTCTTTTACCATCCAAATCCTAATCATATATATCTGCAGCTTCACAAAAACAATTGTTCTTGGTGAACAATGAGCAAAAAGCAAAGCACTCCTTCAGAATGAAGATACTGGTAGCTCGATCAGGTACATATAGCACTAGAATTACAACATTTTCATTTAATTCTGTGGTAGTTGCCAAATTTTGTTATCCTTGATACTTCTCTAGTTCTACTTTCAACAACCTCCCAATATATTTACTGCAATTAAGTGAAATTAACCCTGGGAATTAATTTCACTAGCCCTTTGTGGAAATATGTGTGACTTATTTCTATGCTCATACACAGTAACTAGGGCCAAAGACTTCCACAGACGACCATGTCTTTTATTTACTTCATTTAATTATTTAATTGTTCTTATCATCGATCATAGGGGAACTTTATACATGAATATGTTTTCACTTTTGCTACGTACATTAATTTACGCAAGGAATGAACAGTCTAGTGAGCCAATCCTAGCTCGGACAAGAAGCCTGTGCAAGTATCATGTCCAATTCCCAAGTTAAAAGAAAAACAATATGGCATCTATTTAATAAGTGATTAATTAAAGTTAATACGTGTATAGAATAAAACTTTGGTGACTGTATATATGTGAGGTGAGAGTTCCTGTAGAATAGTTGATATACATATATTAAGCTTAATTATATATATATATATATATATAGATACTCTCCGTGGACTTTCAATCAAATGAAACTTGATCGGCCGGTCATCTTAATTTATTGCGTTAGAGGAAAACAGTTATATATACTTGATCAAAGAAATTGTACAACCCAATCCTGTGTAGGGTGGGTTGGTTGGTTGGCTCTTCGAATTAATCGACCTGTTTAAAATGCTTTGATTTAAGTAGCGTAGATAAAATAATTAATTTAATGTGTTGTTAGTAGAAGGAAAGAAAATTTAGAATGATTATTAAGGAATGATATTTTCATTAAATTTAGAATGATTATTTTATAATAAATTTCATAATTAACTAGAATAATTATTAAATATAAATTTATAGGAAATTGAGTTATTATAATTATCAAATAAAAGTATATATGCAAAATCCATAGAAAAAAGATGAACAGATGTTTTTAAATTGATTAAGTTGTTGTAGCATGCCTTTTAAGTCTGGAGTACCGTAAATGAATGGTTCGTACTAAATTTGGTGTTAGAAGTTTATTCATCTTTATTTAATACATATAAAATCAATTAAATTAAATAAAAAATTATATATATATATAGACACACACAGTATATATGTTAATATTTTTGAAAAAAAATGATGAACAAGGTCCCACCCCAGTATGTTAACACACACAATATGTTAGCAGACAAATTGAATCTGGAATGATCGATCCGGCCCGACAGAAGTTTTTCACCGGTCACCAGGATAAATCGGGAAGCGCTCACGGTAGTCAGTCTAGAAGTCCAGCGTCCCAGGATTCGTGCCTCATTTGAAGGAAAAATTTCTGCAAAATGCACCATAGCTGAGGATCAAACCGCGGATACCTGAATTAATAATTAGTGACCTTACCGCTGCACCATAGCCCCGGGGGCTAATATTTTTGAATAGACATCCATGAATGTTATTCATGAATAAATGAATAATATTCATAAATAATATTTATGAATGGATCATGTCCATCAATAAATCTTTTATTAATCTTCTAAATAAAAAATTTAAAATGAATAAATAAATTTTGTATTATCAGGATTAATAATTAATCAAATAAATTTAAAACGTAGAAATTTAAAATAAGTTTAAATTAAAATTTTGATAATATTTAAATGAATCAAATTAAAATCAAACTTGTACTAAGTTCAAGCTTATAAAAAAAATCAAGTCAAACTTAAAAAATTATTTCAAGATGATTCATTTTAAGCATAGTAAGACTTAACTTGATTGCTTTATCAAATAAATTTGAAGATCACAAAAGCTCGATCATCTGGGATTCTGGGTGCCCCACTTTAAGCCAATATTATTTTAATATATATTCTTGTATGCAAATATAGATTTCGAATATACGTTATATAGTTTTTATTTTGAATGCATTATATACATTAAATGGAAACAATTTTTAATTATGTAAATTTAGCATGGTCAAAAATAAATACAAATAGAAATAATCATGGTAATTGATCATAATGAGTAGAAATGATATATATATTTAAAAAATGATTTTTTTTAAAAATAATAAACTCTTTTTGCTGAGTGTTATTTGTCCGTATAACTTCACCTTATAAGTTTTTAGTGGCCTAACAGATATCAAGTTCATTGTAGTCCAGTCTATCAAATTATGCTTCTTTCAACTAAATTTAAAGGAGAGACTTCTTATATGGAGGTCTCTCTTAGGCATTTATATGCTTTCTTGGTCAAGACCTAAGATGACTAGATAGTCAAAGTCAAGACGGATTAGACCCAATCCCTAAAATTAAAATTGTTAGCTGGGATCAAGTGAGACCCAACAGGAATCTCTCCATAAACTAAGCTTGGTCGCGGGTCCATCAGGATCTATCTTGGTCTCAGGATCCTTTTCAGTCTCGTACATAGTTGGGTCTCAAGACTCAACTCAATCTCGGGACTCTTCTCAGTATCAAAACACAGTTGGGTCGGTCTTAGGACACATCTTAGTCTCAAGACCCTTCTCAGTCTCAGAACATATATAGTTGGGTCTAAGGACCCAGGTCGGTCTTAGCTCTTGGTCTTGAGGTCTATTTTATTCTCAAAATTGAGTCAGGTTTTAGCGGCATGCCTCTCTGTATAAAAGTCACTCCGCGCTAACATATACCTCCTCCATCCATAAGGAGATCTGCTCGGCATAAGTACACTAGCAAACAAGATGAATATTCTCGAACGCAAGACATACTAATAGTGGTCGGGATATCACGAGGTTGTCAGACTTAGTTTTCTAGATGTCTCCTAATCGACACGTTATGTCAAACGAATGAGAAACTAACTAATGATAGCTAAATGTGATCTCTCTCTTTGAACCTGTAATGATGATACCCCTTGCTTACATGTAAAGTATATATGGATAATTAAATGTCAAAAAACATACATATATCGATATGCAATTGAATTTTAATATTAGTTTAATAGATAACCAAAATAAAATAATAATAAATATTTTCTTAATAAGGGACTGCAGAAAGAAATACCAAATATATTTCTAACATTATATATCTAACACTATTTTAAAATTATGCTCTGCCAAAAAAAATAAATTGCATATTTAATAACATTGATTAATTTAATATTATATTATATTTTAGCTTGATATTTAATAGTTTTTCATCAAATATTAATTGATATATTTTTTATATCACATAATGGGTCATAAGCAACCGCTATTTATATACACTTCAATGGAGGAGGCCCATTAGAAGCCTTAAATTCATCAGCCTAGGCGAACTGCCTCGGCTCTCGACGACGCCAACCAGACTCGCTGCTACTTCCGCCGCCGCCGCCTGCTTCCTTTGCGGCAAGAAACGGTCGGAAACCGGGGGTATTGTCGATCTACAGAAAACTGAAGCCATATGTGAGAGTACGGTTCGCTTTCTCGATCGTCTACTCTTCATGTTATTGGATACGACGGGGATTCAACCCTAGAAGACAAGGGCTTCAGAAGGAGATTGTCCCTACTCCGCCTCATCGTTTTTTCTGAAAAGAGTCTCCACGGTCAACACACTCTCCGCTTCCTTGGACTTGGTTTGCACTTAGGAAGGCTTCCTTCTGCCTTCGAGACATCACTTCAACTTGGAACTTCGGAATCGAATCCACCAAGGAAGGTATTCTTTTAATCTGCTTAAAGAAAAGTAATTTTGCTTATTCTTTCGCTCCAGATGCAACTATCGTAGCATATGAGGGACAGGAACATTTTGAGACCATGATCTAGCACATTCGTGCTATAATATACTGCATTTTGGCAACTAATTAAGTAGGTTGTTTTATTTAGCCGATTTTACATTTTTTTTTACACCAGGAAAATCTTTATAAAGTGTTTAACCTGAGTAAACAGTTCATTAGTTTTCAGAATTTTCTTTCTTGCTATCTTGTATATCTGTAAACACTATGTTCTCCTTCTATATCTTTAAGATGAAAATAATAGATTTTCCCCCAATAATGACTGGTTGTATCAGTTTTTAAGAATTTGCCAACGAGGGTTTGAATCATCCTAATGTGTTCATAAATGTCAAGTTTGAACTTTGAAGAATGTATTAGGAGTATGTCATGAGATGAATGTCTTATCAGATATAGATGTAGAGATTATCTCAGCTTCATAATTTCATTCAGGAGCATTATTCCTCTTTATATATCATTTAATATTTCACCATGTGATTATATATGCTATACAATTTTTGTGTTATTTTTCATTTTCTCTTGAGAATCTGCATATGATTGTTGTATCATCCATGCTTCTCAATTTAAATATGATATTCGAGCAAGGAATCAATTGATGGACATTCAATCCTTTGCCACTACTAAATTGCACACATCATGTTTTGATGCTCAAGTGTCATACTAAGGTTAGCAGCTTTTGTGCTGCTTCTCTCTCTCATCTTTGTTTGTCGACTTAACTGTTTTGGCATGTCTTTTATCTTTGTGGTTCTACTTTGTTTTATTTGTTTCTCTACTCTGATGTTCTATTATTACAAAACATAACTGCAATATCTTTGTGACAATCCGCAGAAACTTTACAAGTACTGGATTAGTCTTTAGATCAATCAAGCTGGCATATGCATTGGCAGGTCTGACCAACTTGGGAAATGAAAAACTTTCAATTTCATTGTAAGCATCTTGATGGTATCCGACAGAACTTAGCAAGCATTACCAACATCAAGGGAGACATTTTATTCCTTTGGAGAAGTTAAAAGAAGATTTTAGTTGTCTTGCATGAAAAACACCAAACAGATTGTTTGATGTCCTATGTCTGAATAAGCACCTGCTCTATCAACTACATTTGGCATTCATGGAACCATTGCGGAAGAAATTGAGAAGACGATGTCTTTCAAGAATCCCACTCTGTTTGTTCTGTCTATTTGCTCTTATTATGTTCTTGGCTTACTTAATCCAGGCAAACCTTCCTGAGGTTTCACATGGCTACCATATCATGGAATCACGCAAGGCCTTAGTATTCCCCAAGACTGTAGACGGACTTGGAGAACTTGGTGACATGATGGTCACAATGTTGCCTGATGATCTCGTATTTACAGTATTTGCACCATCAGAAGAGGCCTTCAGACGGGAGTTGAAGCTGAAACCCCACGACAGCTTGAGTAAGGATAAGTATAACAATACATATGCAATTATCTCTCGTGTGATGGGATTTTCTACAGTTCCACAGAATATACCTTCTGAAACAATCCCCTCACGCAGAGAGAGAGCATTTGATTCTATATCTGGACTGAAATTATATGCTTGGAAAGATTTTGATGGGACTCTGGTTGTAAATGGCATTAGGTCAGCAAGTGTCGATATGACAAAATCTGAGATCATTGTGCACATAATGAATGGCGTTCTCATGGATGCTGCATTTGAGCAGTCGTTTGCGTTTGACGAGGAAGACTAAGAAGATTTATTTCAAGATATTGTTGTATGGCATTCACTTACTTTTTATTACACTCCATACACTTGGAAAACAATTGTATTTGCAGTACCCTCTGTTTTTAAAAAAACTTAATGCCCATGGGTTCTGATATAGAAATGCATATTTTTTCTTTCCTTGTATCAATTATGATTTTGTGAACGAACTTGCTTGAAATATCAACTATGATATTTCAGAAACCTGATGTGTAATTTATATTTGACTGTCCATTCGAACTTTTGCAAAGATGTTTACAAGTAGAGGAAGTAGGATTCCGAGAGAACATCAAGGGCTTTTGGTTTGTTTAGCGAGAAAACATCAAGCCAGTGATTTGTATATAACGTTTCCTTGTTTCACAGAGTTACAAGTTAAAGATCAACCTCTCAGATTATTACCATCGTCAAACAAGGTGCTTAGCTAATTTTGATTTTTACATCTTATTGTTCTTTATCCTCCAAACAAAGTGAAACTTATTCAATTCATCACGGTTACTTGCTTGTCCGTGTTCAGAATTGGCTGTGCAATTATCACACTTGATTAGCTTCAAAATGTACGGCAACTTTAGAAAACAAAAATGATAATAATACAACAAAAATTTTTTATATTATCTAAATTATATGAATAATGATATTAGCATATAAGATGATAATATTTATCTTAAGTGATTCAGGATTGTCGACTCTTTCGGTTATATATATAGATAGATTGGGGTAGGGGAGCATTTTGTCCTACACAACAACTATTTATACGAGGGAAGTCAGAATCCCAATAAGATATTTTACATTCATTATGAATTTATCCGAAGATCTATCGGAGTAACTATTCATACAGATACCAACTGTATTAACCCGTGGGGACTATATTGGAGTAAAAATGGCAATACTTTTCTGTCTCGTATCGTTGACTGTCGACTAGATATAGACAGATAAATCATAAATGATATTTTACCCTAGCATAATGACTCTTTGCATGTAAAAAGTTAAATACCTAACGAGGTATTTTATACTTATTAAAAATTAACTCTAAATTTTATTAGAATAACTATCCATATAGATATCAGCTATATCAATTCGTTGGACATGCTTAAGAGTTAGGGGGTATGTTAACAATGATATTGCTGATTGATTAGGCGAAGTAAAAATTTATTGACAAAATATTTTGTTTATCTAATTACGTAAATTCATGGCAGATATATACACATACCTTAATAGTCGTTTATATCGTTATATTATTTCCTATTATCATTGCCAATGGCTTATATTTAATTTCGTTGTCCTAATCCAAAACAAATTTTATGTTGATTTTAAAAAAAAGATTTGAAATTTAAAATTATGATCTCTTATTCGGGAAGGAAATAGTTGACATATATATGCGATTGGAAGAAATATTACACTTTGAAATTATGAAATTAATTAAGATGCAAAAGGCGATTACGCTCGCCCCCAGCGCCCCCGACAGTCTGCCCCTAAGCCAAGACGAGGGAGGTAAATCACGGTAACCGAAACAGTTAGGACACAGTTGGGCCGAGAACTTTGTACACAGGACGCCTTTGATATTATCGTAGCGCGCCCCGTGCGGCTCGAACCCAGGCGGTTAGATGCAAGCCCCTGTGCTCTAACCATCTCGGCTGCCCGTGAGGGCTATTATGAAATTAATTAAGGAACCATATCGGTGTTGCATTAATTGACTAATTGACGGGATTCGTTATGATTCTTTTCCAAATTCAACAATAATTTCGACTCCAAATTAATGAAAATCTACTAGGAATTTTTATAAAATGATGGATAGCGATTAATATAGACTAGTAGTTAATCAAAAGATCGCCATGGCGAGGAAGAAGGTGAAGCTCACATGGATCACCAACAACGCCACGAGACGGCCCGCTTTCGAGGAGCGGAAGAAGGGCCTGGTGAAGAAGGTAAACGAGCTCGCCACCCTCTGCGGCGTCGAGGATGTGACGCAGGAGGAGCCGGAGGTGTGGCCGGCGCCGGCGGAGACTGCCCCCGTGGCCACGCGCTTCAGGAGCATGCCGGAGATGGACCGGTGGCGCAAGATGACCAACCAGGAGGGCTTCCTCCGGCAGCGCGCCGACAAGCTGCTGGATCAGCTCCGCTGCCAGGATCGCGAGAACAGGGAGCTCTAAGTGAGCCTACTCGTCCACGAGATTATGGCTGGCGGGCGGAGCCTGTGCGAGGCCGGCATCGAGGACACGGTGAGATTGGAGCAGATGATGAACATGAAGCTGGAGCTGGTGCAGGACAGGCTAGGAAAGGAGAGGGTGAGGAAATTGACAAGCCCGAGTTTAATCCGAGTCTGTTTGATGTGTCTATTTGTTTCTTTTATAACGTGCTGGCGCCGTCTATGGAAAACGAGCGAAGAAGAGGACGTCAAGATAAAATCTCGAAGAGCAGAAGATTAAATTCTATTCTGATAGTATTATTTTGCAGAAGACATCGATTTATTATTTTGCATGTTATTAATTATAAAATTAACTTCTGGAGGTGGAGTATTAATTAAGCCGTGAGAGGGTGATTGAACGGAAAATTTAATCACCAACAACCAACCTTCCACATCAATTAACCAACAGCATCACAAGCGGAAATCTCACCGCGAACGAACGAGATTCTCTATCCTACTTTTTTTTCTTGTCCCGCCTATCTTATTCATCGGCGATGGTTGACAAGTCGTTTAATCGCCGATCAAACATCATCGATGATTTTTGATCATCGTCCTGAATCAAATGATATCCTGAAAGAACGGTGAATCGGTCGGAATAGTTACAATTGCAATCTCGTCGGATTCGACGGTGAATCCGGCGAGATCACAATTGCGGCAATCTCGACGGGTTCATTGTATTCTTCAGGATATAGTTTTGTTCGGAGTGAGATAGAGGATCCACCGCGACGGTGTTGAAATTTTCTTCTCGCTGTCCTTCTCTCGTGGCAGAGCCGAATTTATGGAAAATAAGAAACATTAAGGTTTGTCAAGAATTGCCGCGTTCGAAATCACTACGATGCCTAAACCATTATGGAATTTCTGGAAGCATATACTACATAAATTCACTAAATTAATATCAAACAATATGTACAAAATTATAAAATCACACTTATCATAATAATATAAATAACTACGTACAAACTCATACAATTACAATATCAACATCAATCAATTTAATATTTAATAAGGACATTCAAACCATCAATTTTAAAATATAAATATTTATCCAAAATTGACATAAATCCAGTACATATAGACAAGTTGCCCCTGCATAGCACCAGCGGTGAGTACATGATACTTTTAGTGTAACAGTCAAGGTCAATTTTCAAGAATTGACGGTCTACATTGTCTACCCTATCATGTGCCTAACACTAGTATGCTTAAATTAATGTCCTTCCATATTCATGGGACATACTCTAGGAGGTCGTTAAGATAACGAATTTATTTTTTTTTATTGATCAATCTCCGTGGTAGTATGTATGAATCGGATAGGTTCGATCTCTATGGTGTCATCGCCTATGATAATTTTTACTATGTGTCTTTCACCTGTGTATCTATTGAATCTTTTTCCATATAATGTGAGATCGTCATAACAGGACTATTAATATGATAGTTCCATATTTTTTTTACTTATCATGAGACAATATAAAACAAGATATGAAATATTGTATTGACGGTTCTACTACCGTCTTGACTCAATTTTTCATTGACTTGACATGATCTTCTATCTACTGGTTTATTATCGTGACTGGAACTCTCAATTCATTCTCCATCCTTAATACTTGTATTTCAGCAGATGAAGAACTCGGATGTCTCCTCTAGGAGTATACAACACATGATCAATCAAACTGTGATATTGATAATGTGGAAATTATTTTACATTAAACAATGCATAAATTACAAATATGGGAAGAAATAACTTTTACTAATACAACACAACATATGATGTTTATGTAGGATAATACACAAAAGCAGGGTTTGATGGAGTCAGTCAATCCGATTTTTAGAAACAGAAAATATTTTTCTATCACCAAACATGAAGATAAAATTTTAAGATCACATCCAATTAATGACAAAAGAAACATCTTAGGAAAATTACTTGCACCATAGCGTTGTTTAATCTACTCAACTTGCAAAAGTATAAGCAAATTTGCTAATTACATAGTGTCAATATCAGCGAATTAAGAAGACATGAATTATAATGCACAACGTTGGTGGCCAACACTCTGCTTAATGTCTTCTTTCATCTTCGTAAATTCCTCCCCAACCTCTGGGTCTATTAGATGACAAATTAAGTTATAACAAAGAGTAACTAGAAAAAATAATTATTGTATTATAGTTTTTTACATCTTACTGTTCTTTATCCTCCAAACAAAGTGATGAAACTTATTAAATTCATCACGTTTACTTGCTTGTCTATGTTCAGAATTCACTGGCAATTATCGATCACACTCCATTAGCTTCAAGATGATCAAAACTTTAGAAAACGAGTATGACATTATTAATGCAGCAAAACTTTTTTGTTTTATCTTAAATTATATATAGGAACAATGATATATATCGTCGATGCACTTGGTATAGTAAAATTCTGATCAGTTTTCATGGGTCAACACAACCTGTTGACAATTATATATATTTTATCTAATTATACACATATCTTAATAGACAATAGTCGTGTATATCGTTATATTATTTCCTATTATCATTGCACTGGCTTATTAATTTCGTTGACCTAATCCAAAACCAATTTTGTGTTGATTTAAAAAAAAAGATTTGAAATTTAAAATCATGATCTCCTATTCAGGAAGGAAATAGTTAACATATATATATGATTGAAAGAATATTACAATTTGAAATTATGAAAGGAAACATGTTGGTGTTCCATTAATTGACGGGATTCGTTTTGATTCTTTTCCAAATTCAACGATAATTTCGATCGACTCTGAAAATCTACTAGTAATTTTCTATAAATTGATGGAGGGCTAAGTAGTTGATTAAAAGATCGATCGCCATGGCGAGGAAGAGGGTGAAGCTCGCATGGATCACCAACGACGCCACGAGACGCGCCACCTTCAAGAAGCGGAAGAAGGGCTTGGTGAAGAAGGTGAGCGAGCTCGCCACGCTCTGCGGCGTCGAGGCGTGCCTGGTCGTCTACGGGCCTCATGATGCGGCGGAGGAGGAGCCGGAGGTGTGGCCGGAGCGGGCAGAGACGGCCCGCGTGGCCACGCGCTTCCGGAGCATGCCGGACATGGACCAGTGGCGCAAGATGACCAACCAGGAGGGCTTCCTCCGGCAGCGCGCCGCCAAGCTGCTGGACCAACTCCGCCGCCAGGAGCGCGATAACAGGGAGCTCGAAGTGAGCCTCTTCGCCCAGGAGATTATGTCCGGCGGGCAGAGCCTTCTCGACGCCGGAATGGATGACGCGGTGGCACTGGTGCAGATGATGGACATGAAGCTGAAGCTGGTGCAGAACAGGCTAGGAAAGGAGACGGCGAGGATGCTGCCGGCGCCGGCGGCCGAGCTAACCCCGTTGGAGATTGTGCCGAGGCAAAACTGGTTCCTAGAGGAAGAAATCAAACCGATGACTTGGGCTGCGAGCAGCACGAATCCATTGCTGGTTGGGGAAGAGGTGATGCCATTGTCCTCCTACATGGATACGACGATGAAGCAGCCATGGGTGGAACTGGAAGCAGAAGGGATCATGCCATTGTCGTACATCGAGCCCAACTTCAATCAATGGATTATGGATCCTAATGGTCTCTTCTTGAACTGAAGACGACTCACTTTGCTGAATTATTCTGCTCTAATAGTATATTGCAGGAAGAACTTGAAATCTATCTTATAATTATTTTCTTTAATCCCCTCTAAATCCGAATGCTAAGTTTTTAATGGTTTAACCTTTTCTTTTCCCCTCTTTTATATATATGTTCTTAAATTAACTGTCGACATAATAAATTAGTTTGTTTCTATGATGATTGTTGTTGGCCAGACATCGTGAAAGATATAGTTTAAAGGCGGTATATATATATATATATATATATATATATATATATATATATATATATATATATATATATATATATATTTATTTATTTTGATTTAGCTTTTCGAAAATCCTAAAATTCCTCTCATAATTCTTTTCGCCACCTGCCCTTATGCGTCATCCATCATGTCGTACCAGCACCGGATCTCATTAGAACTCCACAATTAAGTGTGCTTGGGCGAGAATAGTACTAGGATGGGTCATTCCGGAAAGTTCTCATCTTACACCTACCTTTTAAGAAAATCCTGAGAATTTGTTTGATCATATAATTTATATACGAGTGTATTTTAAGATTGATCTGCGATCGGAGAACGGAGACGTTGAGATCGGAGACGCTGAGTGTGATTAGCAAACCCTTTTGCGTCCTTCGACGCCACAACCCCATCGCCCAACTCCTCCACCCGATAACTACAGCCACAACCATCGCGATCTTCTCTTCCTCGCAAAACCTACCGGCACCGACTTCTTCTTCTTCCCTTCCTCCTCCTCATCGCCGCAAACCCGCGTGCACGATTCCTCCTTTCTGCTCGAACCCGACGTCACGGCCCTACTCACGCCTCCTTTGCGATTTTCTTCTCCACATGAGGGAGGAGTGAAGCCTTTCATTTCTCCTCTCCTCCCTCGGTGGAAGCCGACAACAATCTCTCTGTGCAAGTGGCGTCGCAACTTCGTTTCTTCCTTGCAGTTGTGTTCTGATTTCTCTCTTCGTGGCTACTAATCTTAGAAAGCTTCAATCGACACAACAAAAGGTAAGTGTTAAGTGTCGAAGTTCAAAATCACAAAATTACATATCTCTCGCATGATAAATTGAGAATTGGAAAGATAAAACAAAATCACGGAAGCATACCTGAATCCATAACTTTAACCACGGAAGCGCACCTGAATCCATAACTTTAATCTGAATAACTTAGTATGATCTTCCAAACGTTCGGTTCTCCCCTTTTTCTCTTCGTTCTGTAGAGAGAACACAGAAAGTCTCGAATAGTACCGTCGTTTGGGGACCATAACCCTATTTAATAAAATAAATGCTTTATTTTCAATTTAGTCCTTCAATAAATTGAAAATTACTTTATGATATCTACACATCAATTCCATGATATTTTAATATCCTATTTTAGTCCAAACTTTAAATCTCAGTAGATCACTTTAATTGGACTACCGAAAACAACTACGTATATTTAATTTCAACATATATAAGTCCAAATGTTGGATTTTTTCCAACAAATATCGTCAGATAAATATGCATTACCTTATGAGCTCAAATTTTACTATCATAAATAAGAATATCCCTTAAACAATCTCGTCTATTAATTATATTGATATAGGACTAAAGATATTTTCATCACTTTAAGTGTGACTAAACCCATAGATAATCACATATACCGATACAACCAAATGACATAGATCAATCATGGATACATAGCATGGAAATTGCATGCAATGTGATATGTACATGCCTATTTCAACTGGTCCAACCTTATTCCTTAGTGAGATCAACCACAACCATATATAACAGAGTGGAATAAAATTGAATGTCTTATATCTGTACAGAAATATCCAAATTACACAATGAATGTGTCCATAACATAGTATAGAGCAATAAAAAGTATATATATATATATATATATATATATATATATATATATATATATATATATATATATATATATATATATAGACTCCCACTAAACCAAAGAATCCTAAAACAATACAACACTCATATAAGCAGTATGCTCATGAAAGACCTTGGGTGGTAACCCTTTAGTCAGCGGATCCGCTATCATTGAGTCTGTCCCTATATGCTCTATCGCAATCTGTCCACTCTGTACTCTTTCCTTCACAATCATGAACTTTATGTCAATGTTCTTTGATTTAGTAGAACTCCTGTTGTTATTGGAATATAGCACTGTTGAGTTATTGTCACAATATAACTTTAGTGGTCTTTCAATACCTCCAACTATGCTCAGCCCAGCGACAAAGTTTCGTAGCCAGATTCCGTGATTGGATGCCTTGTAACATACTATAAATTCTGTTGCTTTGGTAGAAGGTGTTACAAGTGTTTGCTTAGCGCTTCTCCATGAAATAGCTCCCCCAGCCAACAGAAAAATATAGCCCGAGGTGGATCTTCTAATATCATGGCATCCAGCGAAATCAGAATCAGAATACTCTATGATCTCCAACTGATCAGATTTCCTATATATGAGCATGTAATCCTTAGTCCTCTATAGGTACCTCATAACCCATTTGGCTGCTTTCTAGTGATCCATATCAGGGTTACTTAAATATCTACCTAACATATCAATAATTAAACGCTATGTCAGGTCGTGTGCAAACCTGAGCATACATTAGACTTCCAATAGCTGAAGCATATGAAATCTTCTGCATTTCCTTAACCTCAAGATCATTTTTTGGGCACTGATTGAGACTGAACTTGTCTCCCTTAGCCACAGGGGAATCTCCTGGTTTGCAATTCTGCATGCCAAACCTTTGCAGCACTTTTTCTATATAGCCCTTTTGTGATAATCCAAGAATGCCCTGAAAACGATCCCGGTGTATCTGGATTCCCAGAACAAAAGAGGCTTCCCCAAGATCTTTCATTTCAAATCTCTTTGAAAGAAAACTCTTGGTGTCGCGCAACAATCCTGAATCATTGGTGGCAAGCAGTATGTCATCAACATACAACACCAGAAATATACATTTACTCCCACTGAACTTGTGATACACACAATTATCAACAAAATTTGTCTCAAAACCGAACGAGACAACTTCTTGGTGAAATTTGTAGTACCACTGATGGGAAGCCTGCTTGAGCCCATAGATGGATTTCTTTAATTTGCAAACCATAGTCTTTGGGTCTCCAGACACAAAGTTGTTTGGTTGCAATTGTCTCATCAATGTCTCCATTGAGAAACACTGTCTTTACATCCATCTGATGTAACTCAAGGTCAAAATGTGCAACTAAAGCCATTATTATCCTAAAAGAGTCTTTCGTAGAAATCAGAGAGAAAGTCTCTTTAAAATCAATGTCTTCACGTTGAGTAAAACCTTTAGCTACAAGATGAGCCTTATAGCTTTCCACATTACCCTTCGAGTCTCTCTTGGTTTTAAATATCCATTTACAACCAATGGGTTTCGCACCTGCAGGTAATGAGACAAGATCCCAAACTTGATTGTCTTGCATTGATTTATACTCTTCGTTCATAGCTTCAATCCACTTTTGAGAGTTTGTACCCTGCATGGCTTGACAAAAGTCAATAGGCTCATCTTCTATCAAATCGTTATTTTCCTCATTTTCTTGAAGAAACACTACATAATCATCCGGAATAGCATTTCTCCTCATTATCATTCTATTTCTTTTGTTCTGGACCTTTATCCTTAGCAGCATTCTCAATAGCTTTTCTTTTCATGTCTTTGCCCTTATCATTAGTAACACTAGCCAGTTGAGCAACCTCATTCCTTTCTTGCTTCAACCTTTCTTCCTCTTGCACATAGTATGAAATGAGCTCATTAAGAGTCCACTTCTGCCTTTGACAGTTATAACTGACCTTAAATTGACTGAACTGTGTGAGAAGCGATATCAGCACTAAATGCACGAGTAAGTCCTCAGACACCTCAAGCTTTAGTACCCTTAATTTTGAAGTGACATGAGACATCTGCATGATATACTCCCTTATGTTCCCCTTGCCCTTATACTTCATGGAGATCAAGCTCGCTAGAAGCGTACTTGTCTCTGCCTTATCGTTTTGGACAAAACGCTTTCCAATCTCAGCAAGGTACTCACTAGCCTTAGTGATTTCATCAGAAGCTGTGCCTCGAAAGGCTTCCGGAATGCCGCACTTAATGATCATCAGACTTACACGATTTGAGCGCTCCCACTTCTCAAAGTGCTTCCTTGCATCAAGAGAACTTGCATCCGTAAGAGAAGGGGGTTGCTCAACCCTTAACGCATAGTCCAGATCTATGCAGCCCAAAATTATCAGAATGTTTTCTTTCCAATCCTTAAAGTTAGACCCATTAAGCATGGGTATATTGTTGGTGTTGGCAGAATTTGAAGTAGCATACATCATAACTGTACAAAGAACAAAATCAAATAATTGTCATGCTCACATTATAACCAAATAAACAATCATTAAATTCAAATAAGATAGCAACATCTCGAGACACCTAGCACAACATTAATATCAAGTCTTTAGACAGTAATATTAACTTGAAAGTGGTCACCTTTGTGCAGTAATCAAATACTGACAATAAGTCATGTCAAGCAATAGCCTTCCTTTGAGCCGACAAATTGCTCACATGGATAACCTGATAATTGTCACATATTTACCATGCCAGAGGTGTATATGTATTTCGGGCCAAACATTAACCTTCCTTTGGGCCAGCTAATACCCGCATGAAATTACACATACACAACCATCTTAATATTATTAACGAATAAATTTACGCAAGAGAGATCACTTTGGAAACTTTTTGTTTAAATAAATTCATTTTGAATATCAGACAAATCATATAAGAACATGAGATGTGCCAAATTATTTGAAATAGAATGATTGAAAAACATGATTGAAAACATGCTTTTTAAAGACAATATATTAAGTCTGTACATGATTAATTGATGATTGAAAATATACTTTTTAAAGGCAATATATTAAGTTTGTACATGATTAATCGAACAATGCCTCAAATCATAGTCTTACGAACAATCGTAAATTGCATGGAATCCACGAGAGTGAATTCTCAAATCATGAGACCATTGTAAATCCACGAGAGAGAATTCTCAAATCATGAAAAATGAAACCAAATTCATAATTTCTTAAAATACGTAAATTCTCAAAGCATGATGCAACCGTAATTTCACCAAAATTTAAGAAAATTGAAACCCTAATTTCACATTAATGAAGAAAAGAGAAAATTCTTCCCAATTCTCAGAGTATCATGCATAGAGTCGCTCTGATACCAATTGTCGAAGTTCAAAATCACAAATTTACATATCTCTCGCATGATATATCGAGAATCAGAAAGATGAAACAAAACCACGGAAGCATACCTAAATCCATAACTTTAACCACGGAAACGTACCTAAACCCATAACTTTAATCTGAATAACTTGGTATGATCTTCCAAACGTTCGGTTCTCCCCTTTTTCCTTTCGTTCTGTAGAGAGAATACAGAAAGCCTCGAATAGTACCGTCATTTGGGGACCATAACCCTATTTAATAAAATAAATGCTTTATTTTCAATTTAGTTCCTCAATAAATTGAAATTTACATTATGATATCTACACATCAATTCTATGATATTTTAATATCCTATTTTAGTCCAAACTTTAAATCTCAGTAGATCACTTTAATTGTACTACTGAAAAACAACTACACATATTTAATTTCAACATATGTAAGTCCAAATGTTGGATTTTTTTCAACATTAAGGGCTATGGGATTCTGATCATAGGGGAATTTTGAATCAATCTTGCTAGGGTTGATAATTTGGCTTGCCTCTTGGTGTTGTGTTTCTTTTGAAGTGTATTAACTTTAGGAAATCAGACTGACCAGGAAGAAATCGAAAACCAACAGCCATATATATGTATATATCATAAGATTTGGAAAGAAAATGAATATAATTGGAAGGAAAGTCAATAAAAGGGGCTCGTAATTGATTCATTATTGATTTGCGTATTTCATAATGTCCACAGTGATTCAAGAAACGAAGCAAATGACTATTATCAGAGAAGTTTGCACAATTGTTCATTAGATGGAGGATTCTTAGACTTGATGGCATTCTGACTGGAGGATTCTTAGACTTATTCGTTGATATGGATGAATAAGTATGGATTAGTTGGATTTTAATTTATTAATGTGTTGATTAATTAATTAAATGATTAATTAATAGGTGGATTAATAATTGATACTTAATCGAGTAAGGTGGTAAGAGTTAAATTAAGTAGATGTTGCAATTGAGATTTGTCTTAATCATGTTTAGTATTTTGTGTAACTAATTTATTAATTTTATAAATAGCTAAATTGTGTCCTTGATGCATGACATTGATCGTTGTGTGTGTTCGATCGTGGAGATTCCTTCGAATACACACTATATTACGAGGCGAGTATTTCTCCTTTGATTCTATAGCTTATTTAGCTTTAAATGCATGGTTGTTTCCTTATCGAAAAGGTTGTTTTATCTTAAATCTATACCGTTTGTTTTCCTGCTTGGTACTTGCACTTCATTTGATCTTTGAGATAAAATTCTAAATTTTCAGTTATATAGTCTCGACTTTCGTTTTCTGATCTGAAGAGTAACGCTGGTATGCATGTACTTTAAAAACATCATGTGACCTATCTAGGGTTTAGTTGACATTAGATATACTCCACCTACTAGATTAGTTGCATATGTGTTTGTTATGTTTTTGGTTTGAGTGTATGTGTTGCTTATTGACTCGGTTGACCTGATTCTGGTTGTGCACATTGATATCATGCATCATATTGCATTGCTGCAAGCTGGCGGTTATCTGTTTCCTTGTAGTTAAGTCCATCGTCAGTCATATAGTGGTTTGCCCACTCAACCACTCATGGGTAGTGGTAGTTGTCAGAGTGTGAGCGGTCGTCTTGTCGTACTACTTTCAACCACTCATGGGTAATGGTAGTTCTTGGAGTGGTAGCCGGTAATGACACCCCCTCCGATATTTCTGAGGGATAAGTAGAGCGGTTGTGCTCCCCCGTTAGGTACTAGCGCGGTTGTACTCTCCTTCCTGGAGTTAGAGGTTGTTCCTCCTTATTTTTGGATATTAGAGTGGTTGTGCTTCCCTGGGGTCTTTGATACAAAGCGGTTGTGCTCCTCCTTGTATTGGGGTTCGGGATTGAGGTTTTTCTCACAATATCTTGTCCACTCGATCACTTATAGGAGATAGATCTGCGAGTGTGTACAGTTGTTACAGCTCTTGCCCGATCGACCTCGCAGATATGTGTAATGATTATAGATTGGTGTATAAAGGTGACGCATGTCATTGCATCATTTGCATACGACTCATTTTGCATTTGTTTAAGCTATGATTGTTGCACTTAATTGACATGAATATAGTCATATACGTATCCAATTTGCACTTGTATTTATCGGGATTTACTTCGTAGTATGAACATCTTATTGACTTGGGATGGGGGTTTTCTGATCATACCCCGTAGGTATGATTTTGCATTTGTTGTGCACTCTATTTTTCGGACTATAAACTTGTTTCCATCAGTTTTTATTACCTTGTTTATATTATGCATTTATCTGTTCACTATATCCGCAGAGTTCGACCTCAGACTCACCGCCACTTGCTTTCCTTTTAGTTTCATGTAGTAGGTAGCTGCATCTCGTACCGCAGGAGAGGATCCATCTGCCCTCCCTTATTGTCGAGTTTCTAGTTTGAATTTGTTTATTATTTTTCTAGAGATGCTATTTTATTTTCGTAGCGGACGTGTCGATAGTTTATCGTTCGATTGTAGGCTAGTACTTATGTCGTGGTTTTTTTATTTATTTGTATTTATTTTACGGAGTTTAAGTTATTTATTATTTGGACATCAATAAACTGTATGGATGTCCTATGTTTATTTCTTCTGTTATTATCAGCCGCTTGTGGCTGTGATTATGATATGGTGTGAGATGTAGTATAAGTTTCACATTGTCCACCGTACATGAGAGATACTTCCCGATTTTCGAGCAAGTATGAGTCTCTGGGGGCGTGAAAGGCGTGGGCCACCGACATGTCAAACAGTTAAGAAATACGAGTGGTCGTACCGCTAGGCCTGACAGCTAGTCAATAGGGTGGTAGATCGGACCCCTTTGTCGGCCAGCAAATCATGCAGTTGGATTTGTGCATTAAGTTTGGAAGGATACTTTATCAGTCTTCTGTCTGTCATCCTACCTATATAAAGGTTCTCATCTCTTCACACGCAGGTATGCTCTACAGTTCTTCTACAATTCTCCACTCTCATTTTCTTTTCTTCGAAGTCTTTACTTGATCGTCGGAGTGTCTACGTCGGGATTTTCTCAGTTGGCCTCTATCGATTCTTTCTTCGCAGGAACACATGCGTCGTCCCTCCCGAGTGCCCGATTGATCACCCCAACCTTCCGGCCGGACCTCCTGAGCAGTAGGTCGATGAGCTCGTGGTCAATCTTCGATCAACTTTTGATCGTGTCAACATTTAATAGTCCTCCTTATTTGCCAACCGGATCATGAACATGAATATATCATCAATAATATGCTACAGATTATTTAATGAATAAAAATGTTTGTAGTCGATGATCATATTCATGCTCTTGACTCCGAAATTATAGACAATCGATCACTCTTGATGATGGTTGGATCGAGGACGGTAAAAAGATAGTATTTAAAAATAATAATTTTAAAAATAAAATACATAATTTGAATATCTAATATAGAATGCATAATTTAAATTTATGAAAAATTTAGAATTCATGATTCGGTAAATTGCCAAAAATAATTTGAAGTTTTAGGTTTACAAAATTACAGAGGCAATTATGAACCAATAATAAATGTCATAGTTTGATATTTCCAAAATTAGGTTTCTTAATTGCAAAAAAAATCAATGGGTTAGATTGATCCAAGGTCTGATCGGACGGATAGAAGGAGGTTTCACGGAAATCAAGTATCCATCTTGTGAGCCCTTGAACTTCCCTGTCGTGCGAAGAGAACGATCTGTCGGTAATCGTAATGGCGGACCAGCCGCAGCAATCCACTTCGTCGGAGCCTGAGAAAGGTGACCTCCCGGGGATCCGTTCTAGGGTCTCGTCTAGGTCTCCCATGTCCGTGGAGGCTCACCCCGCTCAAATGGAGTCTCCCTCCGCCTCGTCGCCGTCTCAGAGGGACGAAATGATGGCCTGCGTGGTGGCTCTGGAGGCGGCGCTACTCCCTTGCCTCCCCGCTCGTGAGCTCCAGGCTGTCGATCGTTCCGTCCATTCCTCTCACCAAAGTCGGTCGCTTTCTCTTCTTCGTTTGCTAATTTCCGTTTTTTCATCTTAGTATTAACTATTAGTAGCCCTAGATCAAATTGGGATCTTAGAAATATGTTAACCTTTAGATTAGATTCTCAGCTGTTTCTCGTGTGGTGGTTAACAACGTAATATGACACATTTGGATTAGCACTTCCACACTATCTCTTTGAATGTTTCTAGTCCACGGGGAAAATTGTACAGATAGACGATGCTCTTTGTCTTCTCGGATAAAGATCTAAATCCCCGTTCTTTATTACTTGTCGTTGGTGGTGTTTGGCATAGTTATTTTGCTGGAAGACAATTTTCTTAGCCATTTCATCTCGTTGCTAGCTTCTGGATATTACAAATTTGATTGCTTTGTTCTAAAGATTGAATCCTCTAAGAACTTTGTCAGTTTGAATTTGTTCATCTATAGATTGCTGCAATTGATCCTTATTTTTTAAATCAAGTACGTAAATTTGTTTGGGAAAATGTATTTTCATGTTTTCTGAACTAAAATTCTTTAAAAAAAACACACACATTGCACTAGTTTGTTATAACTTTACCAAACATAAATGATACTTTGCATGTTAACATCTTATAGGTTTGTTCTTATTCTTAGGATTTAAAGAATATAACTTCCAGTAGGTATGTTATACTAATTCAGAGAACTGACTTGTTGTTGCACCAAACAGCATTAGACCTCCAAATGCTTTGGTTAGTATGAAGCAATCCTTCCTTTTGATAGGACTGCATCTGATTCTTTCTTATTCTTAATTGCTGTGATATTCATTGTAGTATCTTTCTGATTGCCTTCTTTACCCACATCAATGGTTATTATTTCTGCCTGAGTCTGGACAGGCAATGGGGTTTTCCTAGATTTTGCTATTTTACAACGAGTAACGATGGTGATTGTGGTTATTATCTGAGGCAGTACATAGCAAGAATGTATGTCGAACTGTGCCTTATTTTTTGTTCCTTTGGGCGCTGAGGAAACTACAATCTGTTGTTATCTTACGAAAAGTAGTTACCAAACTCAGTGCTCATTTAACAGCTTCTGAATAGATGTATAAATGACCTAAGAATCATCAATCGCATTGTGAATCTTTGATTGTGACACATTAGTGACCTTTGATCGATCGTTTCTAGTTGACGTAGAGCGACACGCAAGAGAATTCATGGAGGCGGCTAAAAAGCTCCAGTTGTACTTTATTAGCCTACAGCGTGAAGATCAACCTACGAGGGAGAAAATGCTTCGCAAGGTAAATCTTTGGCCTTGCGAATGGTTTCACATGTTAGTGATGCTATTTTCCAGAATGGAGCTGTCTGTTTTGCATTCATCGAATCATTGTTGCAGGAGATTTCCGCAATGGAGGAAGAGTTGAAATCAAAGTCTGAGTTGATCAAGCAGCAGGAGAAATTGGTTGAGGAGTGGAGAAAAGAATTGAAAGAACAACTTCAAAGGCATATAACGGAGTTAGAGAGGGTGTAGAATGATTTAAATTAAGAATTGTAGTTAACAATGGCATCTAAGAAATGCTATTGTTTGGGTGATTTGGTTAGTTTCTTATGGATATTGGATTGTTTGGATTGATCATTGTAATTCTGTTAAGTTTTTTATTCCGCTTGCTTAATGAGATTAGAAATGCATTTTTGCATATAGTTCATCCACAAGAATTCATGTGGATAATGTCAAATAGTTATGACAAACACTGTATTAATTTAAGACAACAAATAGTATTTGTTAGTCTCATCTGTGTGGAGGAAAGCATTTTTCTGATAGGATTTCAACTTTTTGTAAACAAGTTCATGTGTAATTACAATATAAAAAGAGGAAGAACTTACAAAGTAGATTGTATTGATCACTTTAATTTTTTTAAAAAATGACAAGTAAAAAAAACCAATTTACACTTTAGATACACTTGCGTAATTAAATTCAAAAAATAAAAGTCAATAATAAATAACTGAGCAACATAAATTATCAAATTGCATTAAACATATGATCGTCTGACTTTGCTTGACCGTTAATGTAGCTGCGACTGACACAATAAAATAAATTATAAAAAATAAGTTGCGATGTCCCAGAAGTAGAAATAGAAGACAGTTTGACTTTGGTGATCTCGCGATCGCACCCTTAGGGAGTCGTGATGCATAAACATGATAAAATCTTAAATCGAGAAATATTAATATTTATTAAATCGTCAAATTTGATCTGCTTGATCGACTAAGATATGATTAGGATGATCAATATTGGGACAAGTGTTGCAGTGAATTTGGACTTCAATATTCGTTTAGTTTTTTATTTAGAAACATTGTGGTAAATGTTTTTTTTAAATTTCTTATTTATCGACGGAAACGGCCTAACTGGCTTCTGTTTTCCGGTTCAATTTAATTCGGCGGTTCATCCTCGAACCCGCCCATAATCGACTCAGGCTCGTAGTAACCTACGTCGCGACTCGTGTCTCATCCCTCCATGCGTCACGCAGACGCGTTGGGGCTTGGAATGCCACGACGAGCACCACGAATCGAGACACAACTTTACATGATTGTGTAGGGGTGGATGGTGGATGGACCCGAACACGACTAGTGATTTAATGAATCGCTAACCATGATTAATTTCTTAATCCCATCATCATGATGACGATTATAACAAAAGCGAGGCTGCCGAAGGAATCCGGTAAAGTATACTTTTCATTATTATTATTGTTCATTTATTCATAAAATTGCACTTGGAACAATGTCTCATCATAATTGTTGAGTTCGAATTGTTTGAAAGGCAAACCTAGTCTATGATTAGATCGATTTAAGAAATTGAGTTATATTCTCATGGCAAAAGTTCAGATCAATGGAAGTTGATATTGTTTTTATGAGTAAAAATAAAAGCATTGCGTTGATCCTCCCACGAAGTGGAACACAAAATCTAATAATTGATCCATAGGCCATAGCAGAGTCTCAATTAAGCAACCCAAGATACTCGGATTAATTATTATAGTTATATAATTATTAACGGTGCATCACTGCATGGCCTGCACACTGCACACACAAGATTTTAAATGGGCGACGGTGTTTGGATCTGAGCCTTCCTCCAGTTAATGTCCTGCAACAACTACGTGTAGCAGAAGAGGAAGAGGAAGAGGAAGAGGAACAAGAAGAAGATGCAGCAGAAGCAGGCAGAGGAGGCAATAGTGTCGCGCAGCAACAGCACCTTGAAGGAGGAGCTGGAGCAGGACATCGACGTCGGGGAAGGTGAAGAAGAGGGCGCCGGCGCGCATGGATTCAGCATGAAGAACTTCCTCTGGCACGGCGGCTCCGCCTGGGACGCCTGGTTCAGCTGCGCCTCCAATCAAGTACCTAACTCTCTTTGGTAGCTTATCTCTGTTTTGCTCGGAAACGGTCGATGGTGTCCAAAGATTGCTCCTTTTGCATCGGACGCAGGTGGCGCAGGTGCTGCTGACGCTGCCGTACTCGTTCTCGCAGCTGGGGATGGCGTCGGGGGTGATCTTTCAGCTCTTCTATGGCTTCATGGGAAGCTGGACCGCCTACCTCATCAGCGTCCTCTACATCGAGTTCCGCTCTAGGAAGGAGAAGGAGAACGTTAACTTTAAGAATCACGTCATCCAGGCACCCATCACATCCCTCTGTTTTCCTCTGTTTTGAGATTCAAGAAAAAACAGATATTTAGCTCTTGCTCTGATTCATCCGGTTTTGAGATTGAGAGGGAAAAAACCCAGATCTTTAACTCTTGCTCATTCTCCTCGACAGTGGTTCGAGGTGTTGGATGGGCTGCTGGGGCCGTACTGGAAGGCCATTGGACTCGCCTTCAACTGCACCTTCCTCCTCTTCGGCTCCGTCATCCAACTCATTGCTTGTGCAAGGTATTCATCTTCTTCCTCTCCTTATCGCTTTTTTCTACAGAGAGTAGTGATATCTGTACAAAAAAATGATTAAATTGGGGGTTATGGGAGGTGCAGTAACATTTACTACATCAATGATCGGCTGGACAAGAGGACATGGACCTACATATTTGGCGCCTGCTGCGCCACCACCGTCTTCATCCCTTCCTTCCACAACTACAGGATCTGGTCCTTCCTCGGCCTCGGCATGACCACCTACACCGCCTGGTACCTCGCCATCGCCGCCATCGTCCACGGACAGGTCATTAGCTGATCGATTAGCCAATTTAATTAGCTTGTTGGTCCTGTTAATTGTTGTTGACAAATCTGAGGCTTGGATAATGCAGGCGGACGGCGTGACGCACTCCGGTCCAACCAAACTGATGCTCTACTTCACCGGCGCCACCAACATCCTCTACACCTTCGGCGGCCACGCCGTCACCGTGTGAGTGTCCTTTTGTTGTTAAAGCAAGCAGCCACTTAAGTGATCGCCTTCCTTAGTCAATTCCCATTTGAGCCTAAGCTAGAGGTTTCCAAACTCGACTTTAGAGGTGCCGTCCCTTCCACCGGCAGCTTTTGCCGGGTGGTGGTGGGAGCGGAAGGCCTGGATTTGGAAATCATTCCCCATTCTTTGTTGTCGCCACTTCTTCACTTTTTACTCCTGCTCCACATGATGTGGAGTAGCTTCGCGTTGCCATTTGCCATTGTTAAAGTGATCGCAAGCTGGATATTTGTCCAATAAAGAGCCTTTTCGTTTAAAAAAAAAACAAGGAAGATGATCATGGAAGAATCATTTAGTGGCGACGCAAAGTCTCAAGGCTGAAGTGGTAGCAATGATGAAGGCATAAAACGAGCCTTTGTTGTTTTGCTAGATCTAAAAGAACAAGATGGGGACCAAGATTAGCTAGATTTGATCTAATCTTCTTAGGATTAATGTCGAACAGTGAAGCAGACGCTTCAACAGTCTTCAATAAATTTTATTAATTTGAATTTGAAAAGATTTTCATTGTTGTGGCAGGGAGATCATGCACGCGATGTGGAAACCACAAAAGTTCAAGTATATTTACTTGCTGGCGACGCTGTACGTGTTCACGCTGACGCTGCCGTCGGCGACGGCCGTGTACTGGGCGTTCGGCGACGAGCTACTGAACCACTCCAACGCGTTCTCGCTGCTCCCCAAGTCGGGGTGGCGGGACGCGGCGGTGATCCTGATGCTGATCCACCAGTTCATCACCTTCGGTTTCGCGTGCACGCCGCTGTACTTCGTGTGGGAGAAGGTAATCGGGATGCACGACACCCAAAGCATCTGCGTCCGCGCCGTCGCCCGCCTCCCCGTCGTCGTCCCCATCTGGTTCCTCGCCATCATCTTCCCCTTCTTCGGCCCCATCAACTCCGCTGTCGGCGCTCTACTCGTCAGCTTCACGGTCTACATCATCCCCGCCATGGCCCACATCCTCACCTACCGCACCTCCGCCGCGCGCCAGGTTCGTATATATACACCTTCACCGTTCTGTTTCTGCTCGGCATTCCGCCGAACGTTTGGTGAACTCTCCGACTTATTTGCAGAATGCGGCGGAAAAGCCGCCCTTCTTCCTCCCGAGCTGGACGGCGATGTTCGTCGTCAACTCCTTCGTCGTGGGGTGGGTTCTGGTCATCGGATTCGGTCTCGGCGGGTGGGCGAGCGTGACCAACTTCGTGAAGCAAGTGGACACCTTCGGCCTCTTCGCCAAGTGCTACCAGTGCCCCAGACCGCAACCACCGCCTGCCGCCGCACCGCAACAGCCGCTTCACTGATCATCTTAATTTCATTATGACATATCGGCTTCTGCTGCTGCTGCTGCTGCTGCTTCTGCTTTTGCTTCTTGTTTGCCGCCTGTAAAATATGAACAGGGGAAGAAGGTGTTGTGTGGGTTCGGGCTTCAGCTTTAATTGTTCAAATTAATGTCGCTGCTCGAATTGGTTAGCCGTAGCGCAGAACCTTTGCTGTGTGACTGTGCCAGGCCTGTCTATGCCTTTGAGGGAGTTGCATGGGTCAGTCATTATGACGAGCACATGGCGTGCGTCTTTTATAATTAAATTAAAGTCATTTTAAAACAAAAATAAATAAATAAATAAATAATTGTGCGCTCACATGGTTTGGCACGTTGCTGTCGAGCCATTTCATCAGCTGCACTGCTGACTCACATGCTTTAGTAGGGATTCCAAACACTTTATCATAATGTGTGACCAATACTGTCAAATTATGGCACTAAAATCATGGTCGGTTTGACTCAAGATCTTGTCGGATCTAGAAGAATAGGTGGAAACCAGTTGAGTTGAATATATAGTTGCCATGTGATCGTTTCCATTGGTCAATAACGTCTATTGATTTTGAGTGGTTTGACACTTAAATTCTGAATGTATTACAGATTAATCACCAAATAGAATAAAGAAATACATGCGTACATTTTGAATTGAGAATTCCAGGTAAAGTCTGTATAAGTTCCACCGAAAGCTTGTCTTCTATTGTCGTTAAAAAGAAAAGAGTAGCATGCAAGTTCTGAAACGGTTGCATATTCAGACAAGTTTCAGTAATAACCACGATCGATGTTCCCCTGTTGCTTACTGACTCTTCATAGGCTTCAAAAGTGCTAACTAGAATGTAGCTCCAAAGGCGCTAACATCTTTACCATGATTAGTATGATCAGCCTTCATACATGTAAAATTAAAATAGGAAATTACTTCTAATTCATACGTGTGATTGTGTAGCCTTTTCTTAAACTAACCTTTACATGAATAGAACCACATGTACAGATGACGGATTTTTTTTCTTCTTTTTTGACCCCTTTTTTGTGTCGATTTCTTAGTTTTATCTTCCTCTTTCTTGTAATTTAGTTTTCTTCCAGACTTTCAAAGATATCTATGCCTCAAAAGTCAAAGCTTACATTTTAATCACAGTTTGTTCTATACAATTCAAGAACATTTGTTGAGAAATGAGAAGCATCTTTTAACTTTCTTTGATTTGATTAATCTCGATCAAGTGTGCTCAACCAAGTTAGTGTCTCTAGGAGATGGTTACATCTTGGTGATTGATGAATGATGAATGATGACCCTTTAATCTTATATGTTCTTGTAGATGATTAATTTTGATCATTAAGTGTTTAATTAAGTTCAGTATTTATAACAAGAATTAGTTGATGATGATTGATGAGTGCAATGGTGTAGTCAGGAGCTTCAACTATCCTTGGCTAAATTACGATGTCCTAAGCTAAATTACAAGAGGTAATTTAAGGCTAAATATATTAATCCTAAACCTTAAAATTTATCGGGCTATATTGGATATTAAACTAAAAGTTACTAGGTTGCATTAGGTTGGGCTCCATATATTAACTTTAAACCTTAAAAATTACTAGACTATACCAGATATTAATCTAAAAGTTGCTGGGGTGCACTGGGCTAGAGCCCAGTGTAGCCCAGCCTGTCTACGCCCTTGGATGAGTGAGTAGCCATCGTTTAAACTTATCTATTCTCTTTTTATTCAATTTCATTCTAATTCAATGCAAGTAAATGATTCATGCTTATGTCCATTTTGTACGAGCTCTCTTTGTAGTTTATAACTTATAAGTGTATCTGGAGAAGCATTCAAAATTTTCTTATTTACCAAATAACTTTTATAATTTAGTAGCAATGTTTTAAAGTATTTGTTTTAATAATTTAGTAAAGAATATGAATGATATAAAAAAAAATCCATACATCTTGCTGTAACATATTCTCAAAATTTAATAACTATAATTAAGAAATTTACTGTTTGAATCACAATTATAGTATATTATAGGAGATTGTTTTCCCAAGTAAAAAATGAGTTTAAGAATGTTGATCGTATATTAAAACCTAATATTTTTCGATTTATTCAGATGAGCGATAGAAAATTTTGTAAACAAATTGATCATTCAAAATTAGTCGATTTGAAGGACAGAATTATATAGAATATATGATGTAAAATGAAAATATTCTCAAAATTTAGCAATTATTAAAGACACCTAAAATTAACTTTGAAAGTTAAATCAAACCTTTTAAACCAACTCTATATCCTAATTAAGATTTTAAACTGCCAGATCCAACGGTTGAATATAATTGATTGCGTCTTCTTGTTCGCGGCTTGAATTAAAAAGACCGGGTCGGAATGTCTTCCCGACCGAACCGGCTTGCCGGTTCGGCCAGCTCCTCTAGCTGCAATCTACCCGCTGGTCCTCTCAGTCACAGCTACCTTCCTCTCCCATGAGATCCCACAACCCCCGGCGTCCCCTCTTCAACCCCAATCGATCGAACAACTGATATACCGTAGCTTAATCCCATGGCCGTCAGCCTGTGGCGATCTGTGTTCGGATCTACCTCCTTGGCCGCGCCGGAGGAGGACGGCGGCGTGGCGTTCTGGTCCTACCCTGAGCGCGCCGGGTGGCTGACCAAGCAGGGCGAGTACATCAAGACGTGGCGTCGCCGCTGGTTCGTCCTCAAGCAGGGAAAGCTCTTCTGGTTCAAGGATTCCCAGATCACCCGCGCCTCCGTGCCCCGCGGTATCATTCCCGTCGCCGCCTGCCTCACCGTCAAGGGCGCCGAGGATGTCATCAACCGCGCTTTCGCCTTCGAGCTCTCCACCCGATCCGAGACCATGTACTTCATCGCCGACTCCGAGAAGGAGAAGGAGGAGTGGATCAACTCCATCGGCCGATCCATCGTCCAGCACTCGCGATCGTTGGCCGATGCCGAGGTCGTGGACTACGACAGCGCCAGGCGTGCTGCCACAACCTCGTCCTCGACTGATGCAAAGCCCTCCAACTCCGATCAAGAATAGCCGATCCATGATGTACAAATTCACCTCTCTCAAAATCTAGGGTTTGTAATTTCTCACTATGTTTTCAATAATCTTTAACAATGTGATTTCTTCTTGGTGATTGGAGATATCAGTGTGATCTTCTCCATGTTTCGTATGCTGTTAATTGTGTCTTTTCTTTCCCTCATCCGGTTGCTAAATATCCTTTCCTTTTTGCCAATAACCGCAGACATCTTATTCCTCATGCCCCATTCTTGCTATTATTCTCTGTCACACTGAAATTTCTACCTCAGAAGCACCATTCTCGATTGTTCATAAAAATTACTCAGCATCAAAAGATTACCTTTGTATTGAAGAATCAATTGATCATATAAGGATAGCCTTGTTCCCTTTTCCAAAAACCTTAGCTTGCCCCTACTAGTTCTTTTTTTTAGTTTGTCTAACTTGTTCGAGAATCATGTACTGAGAATGGCTTAGAAAAAAACCATCAACCAAGGTCAGTTAGAATCCATGGAAATAGCAAGGAGAAGAAAGAAAAATAAATAAATCTTCATCTTTAAATTGTGTCTTCATCAATTGGGGTTGGCTGTTATTAGTCTCTTTATTATCCTTCTGCACTACTCTAATACAACCAGCACTCTTTTTTTTTTACTATCCCAGCGTCATGTTGATAATTTGACATCCCAATGTTGTTGTGATGGCGTGTAGTGAATATTAGACGGTTTGTGTTTCCAGCCTGAGTAATGCATATTATTTGTAGAATTTGACATCCCAATTCTCAGTTATGCATATCGCAGGCAACTTCTCCTGTCCTTGACAAACATGGCATATGTTTGCACAACAATATTAACATATTTGTGTAGAATGGAAGATCGTTTGCTCCTCATCATCAGTTGCTTATGAATAACTTTAACAAACGCCATAGATCATTTCTCATCCAATTTATTTGTGGTATATTTGATGTTCAAGATAAAAACATTTACAACCAAAGACCTTAAACTAACAAACATTGGACATTCTTCTATTTTACTGCTCATGAGGTGTCTTGTTGAAAATAAACGTAAATAATATCCTATTTAAATATAACAAACTATATTTATGGCTTGTACATGAAAATGCTAGGAAGCTACTCTCACAGAATAGTCATCTCTTGAACATGGATAAATATGATTAATTCCTAAATTTTCACATTCAATAAACAATTTTTTTTATATTCTAAAGTAGATATATTAAATCAACCAATATGAATTCTATGAATCTTGTGGTAGGTTCTTTGTTGATATGCCCAAATAATGATTGTACTTCGGTAACCTTTGGCAAACATGACAATCAGGCTTTGAATAGTTAATCTTGGGGAGGCCTTCCACAATGTTTTTTCTTGAAGGATTTAAAATAAAAAAAATGATATACAGTGAGAATTTTTAACGAGAAATCTAATGAAAATGACATGGCATTCTAATTGCAGCGATCCTCAATAGGTTCATCGTGCCCTCCAAAATATAATTTGGTTTGGGGCGGCGACTTCCAGTGTCCAAGTGACAATCAGATGTGTACACAAAAAATATCACATTATTTTCATTGAATTTTTTGTTGAAAATTTTCGTTACGGATCATTGCTCTTAAAATAAGACCCTACTAGACACTGCATGCAAAATAAGGCGTCGTGTTGACTTTTGATTTTCGTCATTTTGAGTTTTTGTTTTTCTCTGTTTTCACTTTTGATTTTCATTTCTATTAGCATATTATAGGCACGCCTTGGAATTATTTTCCCTTCCCATCGGTTTCATGTTCTCCGTAAACAATTGAAAATAAAAGTTTTTTCCCATCCAATTAAACAAGCATTAAAATTGAAAAAGACTCGTTCCAAATAATAATTGAAGAAAATAAAGTAATTATAAACCTAATACAATTATCTTTTATGTCTAATGTTTTATTTTTTATTTATAAATTAATTTAATTATTGAGGTTTATCAAGATTCAGTGTATAGACCATTCAACAAGTTAGGACCAAGTCTACTCGAATGCAATGGGAATCCTCCAAGTCAAGTCAAAGTACGAGTCTAACAGCATTAAACACCATAAGTTAAATCTGCCATTCTAAATTTTTTATTATTTTAAAAAGTTAAATTAGTTTTATATAAATTTATTTATTTATATTAGAAAAACTTGTTTAAAAATAAATTGTATGACGAAAAGCCCGTTTTAATTTCCAATATTAGTTTTATATGAGTTTATCATGAAAAGCCAGTCATGTCAATGTCTATAAAAAAAATAGGATTATATGAGAAATAACGATTTAAAAGTTAAGATAATTTTAATTTCCAATTGCCGTACGAAAGTTTTTTCAAACACGTTGTGGAAAAAAGTATGAGGTTAGTTTTTCATCCATCGTTTTCAATTTTGATTTAAATCTGATCATGTCGACAAATGGAGAGAATTTTCACTCCGATGGCCGTATGATCGGACCAAGATGACCCAGTCAGACGTACGACTTACGACAACATGTCGGTCGGGCTCGGGCTCAAAGGCTAGCTGAGACAAAGTTGAGTCAGAGTCGGACCCAAAATGAGGACACAAGAGATGGTGAGGAAAATTTCATCAGCAGAATCCTTTCTATGAAACACCCAAGGGCCTTATATAGGGGAGGAGGAGACTCCTTGTCTTGTCAAGGTTGTTTTATCTCATTAAAAGCTGACCTGCTGACAGACTAATCCTTTGACAGCCTTAGTCTTTTCGAGGGTCTGGCACAGCCACCTGAAGGTCTGTCCAGACTGTCACTTCCATCCTCATTAATGTCTGATACTTTGCCAGGATATGATTATGACAGGTGTATTTTCCTTATAATGAGAAGATACGGAGGATTTTAAAAGCATGATTATGATTAAATTACTAAGACAATGGGGTCACATTGGCTGATCTCACTAGGCATAGTGACTAATCCACACGGATTGGTCAGCCAACCGGGAGTCATCACTCGGCAAGACTCTGTCACTCGGCCGTCACTCGGCTCTTGGATGAGCAGGTGGCCTGAGCGGGTTCAATAATTCCTGTTGCCAACCAATTTGTCTGGCCGGCCGGACCTGTTCGACCGGCCGGTCGGGTATGCCCGCCCGGACAGTTGGATACAGGTCTTGACATTCAAAACGGGAGTTAGTAATTTGACAGGGCGATTAAGTCGTCCGATCAGGCGTGCCCGACCGAAACCATCCCGGCCGGATCTGCAGACCGGGGACACCCGACCAACTATCACTGATCGAACCAAGTTCGCTCGACCTCGAATTTTGATCCACCAAGCTAGATGGACACCCAACGAGCCCGACTGTCTTTGCCCGATTGGGTCTCCTTCAGACCGGGCTCTTTATCGGTCCGGGTCAACTCCGACCGGGCCGGCTTAACCCCTGACTGGATCAAAATCGTTTCAAATATTAATAGTCATTTGTTTATACATTTTAAAATAATAGAAGATTTAAACAAATCAATCAAATGGCAATGGGAATTCACCGAGCCAAATCAATGTATGAGTCTATCAGCGTTCAATATACCATAAGTTAAATCCAAAAAAATTGGGAACAAAATTCAAATAAATAGAAATTTTATTGAAGGAGAGTATTGAAATATTCTAATATTTTTTATTATATTTTTAAAAGAGTAAAAAATATATATAATGGTGTATATTGTTTTTATTATTTTAATAAAGTTAAAATAATTTTTAGATAAAATTTATTTAATTTCAATAGGAAAATTTGTTTAAAAAATAAATTGTATGATGAGATAAGTTTATCATGAGAAGCCAATCCTGTCAATGTTTAATAAAAAGCGAGGATTTTATGATAATTAACTAATTTAAAAGTTAATATAATTTTAATGTTCAATCGCAATAAGAAATTTTACAATTCATTTTTTATTTTCCAATTCGTTTCCACAGCAGACAAAATCAATCTCTTGACCAGTGGAGTCGACTAGAGAAATTGGGCCTAAGTCATGTTCGACTATGACAGTTCGACCTTAATCATATCGCCTTGGACAAAATATCAAGATCGATCTTTTTATTGGTATTTCATATTATAATATAATACATCACTTTTTGAAAATATTCTTTGCAATAATTACTCTTCTATTTATTTTATTTGATCTTATACCATATTTAGCTACTTAGGTCCCTTGGTGTTCTTATCGAACAAGGGTAATAATGCCCCCACGGTTTGAGTGGGTAAGACGTCCTGCTTGAAATGAAAGTTATGTGGTTTATAGAGTCGTCAATTATGTACAGGAATAAAATCCTAATCTATTGGTTTAAAATCTCGTAGGGCAAAAATCAGGGAATCGCTATGACGACGGATCCACCTCTTTTTTTTTTTTTTTTGAAACGAACAAGGGTCAGTATAGATACAATCACATGTTAGTCATGAGCAACATATTCCTGATCGTTTCCATTCTCGTCACTGCATCTGCCATGGTGATCCGCTCCGCCGGCGACGCCTTAGCGCAGCAAAGACCAACCATAAACACCGACTCCAAGCATTGCTTTATCCTTCCGCTCGTCTGCTTCCCAATCACGAAGTCCATCGCCAGGTCTTCGCCCCCTTCCGAGAACATCGCCGGATCCGCCACGCCTCCGGTGACGTCAACTCCGGTGGCGAGCTTTTTCTCTATAAAATTCTGCAGTGTGAATCCGTCCTCGAACTCATCGTCCGTCGGTCGCTTCCCCGTGAACAACTCCAGCAGTAGAACACCGTAGCTGTATGCATCTGCCTGCGTTGATATCAGCCCGCCCATCCCATACTCTGCAAAAAAGAGAAAAAAATCAAAATGTAACATCACGTGGAAATTTGATCGGCCAAATTGCACACTCTTTGGATCATGCATCACCTGGAGCCATGTAGCCGATGGAACCTTTAATGGCGGCGGAAGAAGATTGGTAAACGTTGGTGTTATTCGTGAGGAACCTGGCGATGCCGAAATCCCCCACGCGAGCGGTCATGTTGGCGTCGAGAAGCACGTTGCTGGGCTTCAAGTCGCAGTGGATAATCGGCGTGTCGTAGTGGTCGTGGAGATAGTTCAAGGCCGCGCCGACGTCCATCGCGACGTTGAGCCTCTGCACGAGGCCGAAGCTCCTGGTGCCGTGGAACTTCTTGTCGCTCGGTTCGGGGTGCAACCAGTTCTCCAAGCTCCCGTTCGGCATGAACTCGAACAGAATAGCTCTGAATTCGTTACCCATGGAGTCGATGCTGACGCAGGTGGTGAGGATCTTGACGAGGTTCCAATGGCGGATGTTGCGAAGGGCTTCGCACTCAGCGATGAAGGCCTTGAAGGCGCCGCGATGCTCGAGGTCGAGCACCTTAACCGCGATTTGCTTGTCGCCAAGGAAGCCTCTGTACACCGAGCCATAGCTTCCGACGCCGATCAAGTTTTCCGGGGAGAAGTCATCCGTTGCCTTCAGCAAGTCCCTGTAAGACACTTTGGTGTGAACATTATCAATTGTCTGATCGCCGTGGACCATGGAATTTTCGTCAATCATCCGCCGTCGTCCCACAACGTAGAACGCAGTCAAGAGAGCAATACACAAGAACAAAACAGACACCGGCAGTGCTATTGCGAGCGCGAGCCGCCAATTCTTCTTGGATTTGTGTGTTGGGCAGGAAGGCAGATGCAAACTCGCAACGCCGCCGCAGATTCCTCTGTTCCCCTCGACGTCAAACTCGCTAGAATTAAGGAACACTCCTTGACTTGGCACCTCACCGGATAAAGAATTGTAGGAAAGGTTGAGATTCTCCATGTCCTGGTAATTTCCTAGAAACTCCGGAATTGGACCGGACAGGTTATTGTGCGAGAGGTCCAAGCGTTTGAGGCCCTTCAAGTCGGCGAGAGAGTTAGGAATGGTCCCTTCGAAGAAGTTCCTGCTCAAATTGAGATATTCCAGAACTTGGCATTCTCCAATTGTGCTCGGAATGCGTCCGGAGAAGCTGTTGTTGTAGAAGGACAAGTACGGAAGGTTGCGCAGCATGCCGACCTCCTGCGGTAGCGGCCCGCTCAGGTAGTTGTTGGACATGTCGACGAAGTTCGACAGGGCTTCGATGCTTAGAACATCAGGTGGAATTGAGCCGGTGAGCTGATTGTTAGATAGGTCCAAAATGTTTAGATTCTGGCACTTCCCGAGCTCCGCCGGTATCGTGCCGGCGAGGAGATTACCGTTGAGGAAGAGCACGTTGAGCCTAATCAAGTCGCCAAGCGCCGGAGGGATGGTGCCGGTAAACTTGTTGTCGTCCAAGAACAATGATTCCAAATTGACGAGCTCACCGAGGAAGCCGGGGATGGGACCGGTGAACTGGTTCTCGTTCAGACCGAGCGTCACCAGGTTAGTGAACCTCCTAAACGTGGCCGGAAAGTTTCCAGAGATGCGGTTCCGGCCGAGGGTGAGGCTATTGAGCCTCCGGGAGAGGTTGGCAAAGGAAGCTGGGAGCTCTCCGGCGAGTTGGTTCTCCATGAGGTTGAGGTCCTCCAGCTGCGTGCAGTTCGCCAGGGAGGAGATGAAGTCCCAGTCTTCGGGGGCGGACGCCACGAGTTGGTTTTCACCGAGGGAGAGCTGCTTCAAATTAAACAATTTGCTTCCCAGACTTCGCGGTATGTGCCCGCTGAACTTGTTGCTGTTGATGTCGAGTTGCTCGAGAAGCACGGCGTTATTCAGCGACGCCGGAATCTGGCCCTCGAGTTGGTTGTAGGCCAAACCTAGCCCCTTCAGGTATGGCAAAGTGTCGCCGATGTCATCCGGTAGCGTCCCGATGAAGTTGTTGTAGGCCATGCTCAAAGTTTGCAAGTTACTGATTCTGAAGAGGGACTGGGGAATGTTGCCGCTGAGGTTATTACTCGACACCTGCAAGAACACGAGCATCTGGAGATTGCCTATGTCAAAATACAGAAAATTTTAAGGGGTTAAAATGTAAAATTTTCGAAACTTGAGGGTTATTGTGAGATTTACTAAAGGCAAGGGTTTATTTGAAAAAAATGACCAAATCCCTTAAGTTTCCGATTTCACTTTCACGCGGGCGAGAGTGGATCAGATCTAAACCTTCTCTCTCTCGTTCTTCTTCTCATCTTCTCTGCTCGAGCAAAGAGGCGAAATCTCACCTCTACTTGTGCGATCGTGACACCGGAGAAGCGTGACCTCCCCTTCCTCACTCTTCCGGTGATGCGAACCCTAGTCGCAGTTGAAGCCAAGCGCCGACTCCTTCTTCTCCTCTTTCGTTATCGGACGCCGACGCTTGTCGCCGACAGCCTCTTCTCCTCCGGACGGCGATCACAGCTGGAGCGGGGATTTCCAGCGCTAGGTATTTCCCTTTTCTTCGATCTTGTGCTGTAGTTGTTTTGGGAGTTTCCATGGGAGCCACGAGGTGATCGTCGGATCTAGGGTTGACTTTGATCCTTCGGTGTCAAGGGGTAGGTTCCGGTGGGGAGGTGGAGCAAGGAGGAGATTCCGGCTCTTGAACTCGCTGGAAAGGGGTTGATCGACCGGATCTGAGCCAAGGGGAAACAACGACACCGATCTCAGGTGAGGTTTCTTTTGGAATGAAATGAATTCGATATGTGTTGCTATGTGTTCCCGTTGTTCTCGGTTTCGCTTGTTTGCTTTGATCTGGGGTAGGCTCCGTTCTTTGAGCAGTGATCATAGTTAAAGGTATAGATCTTTGATTCCTCCTCCCGTGTTTATGGTATTGATCGCAGAATTGGATCGGTCTGTGTTGTTCTAGTTCGATCTTGAACTTGGGTTCCTATGGATTGCACGATTGCTGTCGTTTGGGTTCGATATCAGTTTTGATCGAAGAAGTAATTGGATACCTTTATCTCTGTTCTTGATTCTTTCTTGGCTGCCGTGAGTTGGATCCAAGCGGGAGCTAATGTTACGGTTGTAAGCATTTGTGATGGATTGTTGACCTAGTTGTTATTCGATTCTAGATCAATTTGCGTTCTTAGGGTTTGGTTCATGTTCGGTGTCTCCGAGAATTTTGACGGTGATGACGGTTATTGTTTGCAATTGGGGTTGATCGTTTGAACTGGGGAACTATTGGGGTAGAGATGTAGTTTTATGATCCTTCTTGGTTGGTATATGAGTTGTGGATTTATCTGTGTGATGATTGGTTCAGTTTAGGGGGGGTTGATGTGTGGTTTAGCTCTCTTGATCCTGTAATATGAACTTGGTTGTGAGACAACTTGGTGGTCATAGGTTAAGTGATGATACTAGCATGCTCTATTTGGGTTTGGTATGTAGTTGGTATGAGTTTTGGTTATAATCTTAGAATCGTTTTGATTAGGGCTTGGATCGGGTTGAATTAGGTTGAATATTCATTTAGCTAAATATCATGTGTGATTTTATCTAAATAACTGTTATTCTTATATGCAGGATGTTGGTTGGTTTTGTTACCTTGTTGCGGATATTCTTTTGGACGGGGGTTCTCGTCGCTCGGACTTCATTAGATCGAGGCGGGTACCATAGTTTGCAGAATCGCGATCCTGGATCGTAGGATCGTACGATCCTACGATCCTACGGCAGAAAACGATCCAGAATCGCGCAGAATCGTTTTTTGTAGCAGGATCGCAGCAGGATCGGTAGGATCGGACAGAATCGGACAGGATCGTATAGGATCGGACAGGATCGGAACAGAATCGGAACAGGATCGATGAAAACTTTAAGAGGTCATAACTTTTGACTCGGATTGAACCACGTGACCTATAATATATCAAATTGAAACTCGTTCAAAGATCTACAAGTTAGTTTTAAGATTGAATCCCAAAAAATATTGTTTAAAGCCTTTTCAGAGGCCCAGAAGATTATTAATCTTTATTATTATTTTTTTTATCTTTTACATCGTTAGTGTTAGTGTTTTAAGATTATTTAAATATCTATTTAATTATTTTTTAGTTAGTTTTTGATTAATAATATTATGTTATATCTTTTTTCTAAAATGATGAGTCTTTAGGTGTCTATTATCTAATAGGTTGACAATTAAATTGGATCATCTTGTAATAAATAGAATATTCTTGAAGTTAAACGTGATTATTTTCATTATAGTGTTAATAAAAATTGTATATTTTTTCATTTTAAGGGTTTTTGATAGGATCGTACGATTTTACGATCCGATCCTGACCGATCCGATCCTGACCCCAAATCGATCCTGTGTAGGATCCCGATTCTACGAACCTTGGCGGGTACCTTTACTATGCATAGTGAGATATGATAGTAGTAGGGATACCTGTTAGTTTTATTCCTGTACTATATGTCGGCACTTGCTATCTACTGAGGGATTATTGTTTATTGTTCCATGCTACTGTGTTTATTGGATCTGCGTACATCATACCTTATACCTTACGCTAGGATTTAGGTATTGGTGCATACCGGTTATCTGGACTACTGCATATCATGTAGATGACAGTAGAGATAGATAGTGGATGATGCATGGGATAGTGACATGCATCATTGTTGCACGTAGCATAGGGGACGACCTTTGACTCCCTGGAGGTTGAGATGGATCGTCGTACTTGCTACTCGTGTAGGGGCATATGCAGGCGACCTTTGACTCCCCTAGTGGTTGAGATGGGTCGTCATACCTGCCACTTTACCTGTCGTGTAGTCCCAGTTCCACTCTTCGTTAGTGGATTATAGGCCACGGCGCTCCGACAGGTCCCCTACCTATCCGATGATAGTGAGGGGCAGGGAACGTCACTTTGTCCGATGACAGAGTACGTTCAGGGTCTGAGACCCGGCTCATTCGGTGTCGTGTGAGGCACGACGACGGCCGTTTAAGTGGAGGGAGGACCTGGTCAGAGCCCTACCACTCGGTTTCGCGTAGAGGCGATAGTAGCCGACTGGCGTCAGGGGTGACCCATTCTGCATCATGAGCATACTGTGCATTGATGCATCTGGTTGTGATTGCTCTACTTGATTGCTGCACTTGGTTGACATGCATACTACGGGGATGGTTCGGCACAGGTAGGTATACTTCTCGTCTGCTGGTTTAGATCTGCTTTTATTATTACTGCACTTTATGTTTATTATTGTGATAGATTGATGGTGACTTACTGCTATTATTTCTTCCTATGCACATTAGACTGTATTCGCTGAGTTCTTAGAACTCATCCCGTTGGCTATGTTTTTCTCTTATCAGGATGATCGTCTGGATTGTTCAGCAGCCTGTCCCAGTTCATGTGTCTCCGAGACGATTTTCGCCTGTCTTTTGGTTGGGGTACATGTTGGTACCCGTTTCTTTTATTCATTGTATTTCTTTTCATTTCCGCTGTTGGTATGTTATACTCTTTTGTGACGTCTATGTTACGGCAGGATAGTTGTACTTTTGTTTGCCATGGAGGCATCGATTTCGTTTTGGGTTTTGTCGTAAGTCGTACCGGTACGCAGCTTTATCGTCGTCTCGCTTTTGTGTATTTCAGACGGTTGTCCCAGCCCTATAGGCTGCGGTACAGCCATCTGAGGTGGTCGTAGAGGTTAGGGTTCCGAATTGTCCGTCGATCGAGGGAGCGGCCGTCCGGTCAGTATCGGACAGGCAGCTCCTCGGGGCGTGACAGCCTAAATCCTCCGGTAGTCTGCCTTCGAGGTGGTTGAACGCCAAGTCGAGGGTTTGGAGCGAAGAGAGGTTGGTGATGGAGGGAGGGATTGGCCCGGTGAGGGCGTTGGTGGAGAGGCTGATGTAGGTGAGATTTACCAGTCCACCGATCGAATCGGGGATACCTCCCGTGAGATTGTTGTCGCCGAGGGAGAGCTTCTCAAGGTGGAGCATTCTTTCCAGCGGATGAATTTCGCCAGAAAGTGAGTTGGATGAGAGGTCAAGGAACCAGAGGCTCGTCAGATTTCTCATCGCCGACGGGATGGCTCCGGTTAGTTGTTGGCGAGGCACAGCAGGCCGACGGAATACAGGTCCGCAAACGACGTAGGGATTCCTCCCTTGAGCTGGTTGTACGAGAGGTCGAGGTATGAAACATTTAAGAGGTCGCCGAGTGATGAAGGGATCTCGCCGGTGAGCGTGTTGTTTGAGAGATCGAGTGTTCTGAGAGAGACAATCCTCCCCAGCGAATGGGGAATCCCTCCGGTGAGACCGTTGTCGGCGAGACTCAGAAAGAGGAGGTTGGGAGGGGGTTTGGAGCCGAACTGGGCCGGAATGGCGCCCGAAAGGGAATTGGCGGTGAGGTCGAGGAGGGTGAGGTTGGCGCAGAGATCGAGCGTGGCCGGAAGTGTGCCGTTCAATTCGTTGTAGCTCAAGTCGAGTTGGCTCAGCCTGACCAACCGGTCTAGCTCCGGTGGGATTTCACCGTACATGGCGTTGTTGGGGAGGAGCAAGGAGGAGAGGTAGGTGAGGTTGGCGATGGCGGGGGAGATGACGCCTTTGACGCCGACGGCGGTGAGGTTGAGGGAGGAGACGCGGCCAGGGTGGGCGGCGTCGGCGCATGCGACGCCCGGCCAGCGGCAGAAGTCCGGCGTGGCGTTCCACGGCCGGAGGAAGCCGCTGGGGTCATGTGATATGGCGGCGCGGAAGGCGAGCAGGGCGGCGCGGTCTGCTTCAGGTCCGGTTGCGTCAGTGGCGGAGTGGCAAGTGGGGAGGGAGTGTGGGAGGAGACAGAGGAAGACAAGGATCGGTATGATCTTCATGGGCAAAGCAGTGAATGAATGCAAAGAAGAATTCAGTCGGTGAACTACTGCCTAGTGAGTGTCCAGGAACGTGACGAATTATATAGAAAGCAGAGTGATAAGTTTTGAGTGGAGACATAGAAAAAGATTAGAAGTTAGACTTTGACTTCTGTGGGTGGGGATTTGAACGGCAGTGCCACGCACTTCGGTCTATGTCTCGCATTTTCAAAAAAATAATAATTATTATTATAATTATTTTTAATTCTTTAATGAATTTATGTCAAATGAAAAATATTGGCTCCACACTACAACCTTTCTTATCATTAATAATTTAAAATTTTAATATTTTATACATAAAAATTTTAAAATTATAAAAGGTATAAATTTCTATATTAACATTTTTATGCATTAAAATTATATATATAATCAAGAAATTCAAAAAAATTAAATTATAAATGGACTTGTAAGGGGAAAATTTAAATGGACTTTTAATAGAAAATGATTTTTTTTTATTTTTAAGTTTTCTAGAAAATGTTATGTTTTTTTCTGAAAAATAAAGTTGGAAAATGCAAATCAAACATGTTTTTCAGAAAATCACATTTTTTATAAAAAATAAAAATGAAAAACAGACTAAAAAATACAAACCAAACGCTTAAATGTTTAATTCCTTCAATTCATGATTTATTAGGCATGTTTGATTTATTTCGTTTTTTATTTTTATTTTTAAAAAAATTATATTTTTTCATTTTTTAAAAAAATTATTGCATTCTTTAATTTTTAAAAATACTATATTTTGTTTTTGAAAAATAAGTCTAAACCATACAAATTAAATATATTTTTTAGAAAATTATATTTTTTCTGAAAAATAAAAATACAAAATAAAGGTAACAAGCACAGTCTTATTGTTTTCAATTTTGATTTCCAAAATGTTAGTAGCAACACAGCAACGTAATCGTCACTTTAGCGGCCCTTCGCTCAAGCTCCATAAAAATATAGAGGAAGGTAAATCATGATTATCACTGATGTGATGAAGTACCTAGAGTCGAGCGGATTAAAGCTAGTAGATCAGGATTTTATCTCCGTGTATAATTGGCGACACTCGAATCTATAATTTTAAAATAAATGGTCAAACGTGTTACCCTCCGACCAGGGTTTCCAAAATTTTAGTGGCTGATGAGACAGGAGTAGCGTGCAATGCATAACAACAAGTGGCAAACCTTCATTCTATGGAAGGAGACCAAGTCAATTCAAGAAAATTGAAGTCAAACACTAAGTCCAAACAAATAATAATTTTCCACCACGAGGAAGTGGTCTAACTTGACTGCGAGAAATTCGGTCTGTTTTACGATGAGAATGTTATATCAACCATCTCATGTCTGCCACACTATGATAGTAAATGTATTATAATTTTAAAGAAATTTTAATTAAGTTAAAATATATTTTTAATTTATTAAGTTTGTAAATATTCTGATACATGTGAAGTAATTTTAATTAAATAAAAATAAAAATATTAAGTTGATTTATTTTAACACGTTACACATGAAAAATATATTTAGAGTATTTTTTAAAATATTTTTAAAAGAAGATAACAAGAGTGACATTTGATTTTTGCCCAATTTCTTTCTCTCCCTTCTTTCTTCGTTTTATAAATTCACTCTTTCCTTTTCTTTTTAATTCCGGTTGAGACTGTTTTTTAAAATATTTGTAAACGAAGATAATAAGGTATCATTTGAATTTTGCCCAATTTTTTCCTCTCCTTCCTTTTTACCATAAATTCATCCTTTCCTTTTTTAAAAATTTTTTAAGAGTGTTTTTTAAAATATTTTTAAAAGAAGATAATAAGGGTGTTTCTTCCTCTCCCTTCTTCCTTCTTTTTATAAATTCACCCATTTTTAAATTCTTTTGAGAGTGTTTTTAAAATATTTTTAAAAGAAGATAATAAGAATGCCATTTATATATTTTTGTCCAATTTCTTCCTCTCCCTTATTCCTTCTTTTCAAAAATCACCCTTTCCATTTTTTTAAAATTAATTCCGAGAGTATTTTTTTAAATATTGTTATAAGAAGATAATAAGGGTGTCATTTTATTTTGCCCAATTTCTTCCTCTCCCTTTTTGGTTCTATTTAAAAATTCACCCTTCCTTTTTCTATTTATATTGAGAGTGTTTTTTAAAAATATTTTTAAAAGAAGATGATAAGGATGTCATTTGATTTATACCTAATTTCTGTTGGGACGGATAGTACGGTTAGAGGGAGGTAAATAGTTTTTCTTCTAATTTACTTTTTTCCTACAATAATTAGCACAAGCGGAAACTTAAACTATGAACATTACTAAAACTTTACTATTTATGTGGTTCGAAGATTGCTTACTTCTACTCCACGGTGTGTTATTGAGGTAGACGAACCCCTGATCCTTCGGTGGATCACTCCCCGGCAATCTCCAACAAACGCTTTCTCCTTCTCGGTGGAGAACAACCTCTCACAAAGCATTTTCCTCTTTACAAGATGTAAGCTAGGGTTTAAGAGGAAGAGAGAAGACTTGAAGCTTGAGCACTTGAACACTTGAGCAAGGATTTCATAATAAATAGCATTTTCAAGTCTTAAGTTCCACTTTAAATAGAGGAGAGACTTGTTAACCAAACAACTCAGCCCTGACACCAGTCGACTGTCCCCATGGCCAGTCGACTGGTGTCTAGCCAAAGGTTGGATTTCAAATAGACCAGTCAACTGCTATATGCTGTTCGACTTTACAGAAAGATCAGTCGACTGGTTCCCTTACCAGTTGACTGCTACAGTGTACTCTCAACAATGTCAGTCGACTGGCCTGCTTACAAGCTCACTCTCGACCTCTCCGGAGTCCATCCTTTGTGTATGCCTTGAAGTCCACATTCTCGGCTTACCCCTTGAAGTTCACTTTCTTCGGCTCTCGTCCTTCGGATCCGCACACAAACCCGCGGCTTGTCTCCATATCATCTTTCGCGTATGCCTTTGAAGTCTACTTCCTCGGCTTGTCCTTTGAAGTCATCTTCCTCGGCTCTCGTCCCTCGGATACTTCACTTCATTGTTCCTCATGTGTGGTTCACCAAGTCCTGTAAGACTCAAACACACACATCAAACCAACATGAAAATCTAACTTAATTATATTGACACACACATCAAAACCCGTGATCTACTCGATCAAACATGAGTTGATTGCACCAACAATCTCCTCCTTTTTGATGTGTGATAATATGTTTAAGTTAGGCACAAAGATAACAAATGAAAATTAGAGGCATAACATACTAAGAAGCATAAACATGCATCCTCCCCCTTAACCTATGCTTTATTACATGATTTTCAATTTTGCACAAACATGAAAAAATAAGTTAAATTCTAACTTAAACCCTTCAATTATCCCCCTTTGACAATATCAAAAAGATTGTACCAAACAATGTTAACCTATGGTATCAAATAAGGACAAAGTTTTAAATTTTGAAAATAGCTATAAATCAGAAAATTCAGGTACCAGTCGACTGAGTCAGATATCAGTCGACTGAGTCAGGTATCAGTCGACTGAGTTAGTTACCAGTCAACTGGTATCACCGAAACTGCCATTTTACAGTGTCTTCAGTCGACTAGTCCTCTGTACTAGTCGACTAATACATATCAGTCTCAAATTTCAGTTATTTGAGTTGAAATTCAGAATCGCATTAAAAATTAAATAAAAACCAAAAAGTTATGAAATTTTACAAACATATTTCTTTTGATTTTTTCTAACAGAGAAAAATATTTTTTTTTCATGAAAAATCCAAATATTTTTGACTTTTTGACCAAAACTCATAAACTTTGAAAAACCTTCAATTTTATATCAATATCAAGTCCTAGTTTTGAACCCTTGTATTTTTCAAATCTATGTCATAGCAAATAAAACACAGGATTATTTTTAAAACATTTGAAATGTCCAACTATGATGTATGGGCAAGATGTCCATTAATTAAACATTTATTTTACTCATAGTTGGTCTATTATCAATAAACTGATACAATTCATAATCACCAAAATGTCATAAGCACATGTGAATTATGAGTATCATCCTAACATCTCATATGCATAAATAAACACATAAATCAAGTTATTATCAGATGTTCTAAAGGTAATACCTATTAATCCTATTTTATTAAGAATTTCTATTTGGGCTAATTGCTCCCCCTCAAGGTCTCAAGTCAACCATTTTTCAAAAATTTAACATTTCAACAACATGAGTTACTAAACTTAAATCCTTCAATATTTGAGGATTGACTTTGGTACCCAATAGAAATGATTTCTAATTGGGTTAACCAAGTATTCCTTAGGGATCCACTTCCTATCTAGGGTTTTTACCTTAGATTGTCTTCTAGCAAGTAAGCAATGATAGGATGTTTCATTGCTAGATTTTCCAAAACCTAATCTCTCTTTCTTGAAACTTGCCCTTTGGCTCTCAATGATCATGTTTAAGGTTTTTGAGCAAATTTCAAATTTTCTAAGGGTTTTAGTAAGATTATCTATCTTTTCCCTTAATTTTCTATTTTCTTCTTCTAAGCATGAATCATTTAAACTAGAAGAAGAAGCATGCATATCATCCTTAATTGTCATGGATTCTAATTTTTTTATTTAGCATGCAAATTTCATTTTTCAAACATTTGATTTTCTTCTTAGTTTTAAACAAGTCATCATTAGTGTTAGAAATTATCTTAACTAAAGTGGTAGTGGGTAAATTATATACCTCACTTACTGAGACGTCCGAATCCGAAGTTGAGCCTCCCCCTTCGCTTGAGCTCCCTTCATCTTCATTTGAGCTCTTTTCTTTTTCAATTTCGGAGCATGTGGAGGTAATGACTTCAATTCCCATTAAGGCAAAATGGGACACATGATACTCCTCCTCTTATGATGAAATGACTTATCCCAAGTTGCCTTTAAACATTGCACCTTTCCCCCCTTTTCTTTTGTTTTCTTCTTTTCTTCTTTCTTCATTCCTTCCTTTTTTTTTTCCAAAAGAGGATATTCATTTCTCATATGTCCTTCTCCTTGACAATTATAACATATGATCTTCCTTGTTCTACTTTTGTTCCTTGAACTTTTCCTACCATAAAACTTATTAGTTGAAAAATATTTAAAAGCTTTCCTCATTTTTCTTTCCATGTAAGCTTCTGCATTACTATCCATAGATGCACTTGATTCTTCCGAGTCGGATGAGAGAACCTTCTTCTTTTTACCTTTTCCCTTGTTTGCCATAAGGGCTATATTTTTTGGTTTGTAAACTTCTTCAATTGCTCCTCCAATCCAAGTTTCATGGAACACCATGGTTGAGAAGAATTCCTTTAGAGAAGTTTTCTCTAGATCCTTGGATATGTAATATGAGTCCACCATTGAGCTCCAAGTTGATGTTCTTGGAAAGACATTGATGACTTTCATCAATATGTCTCTGTTTAAAAGTTGCTCTCTGATAGTCCCAAAATATACTAGATTAAATTGTCACGAAAGTGTGGGACCATCAGAATTTATAAATGTGAATGAATGATGGAAACCCTTTTACAATCAAAAGTATGAAAATGTAATATAGGGGCCACAGGTCGTATTTTTCTCGGGGCTAGTTGACGTTGTTTGATTCGAGCTCGTGTTTGTGTGTCGTTTGTGTTTTGGGTTTCGAATAAGATGAGATTTTAGGTTCGCAATTATGAGGCACGAAATCACAATGAAAATTTAAAGAACTCAACTCATGAACTAAGCAAAGTGAATGCAATTGATAGCGCGATCAGTGGGAAGCCAAATTAACCAAGGGAACTTAACCAAATTTGGAATCCAATTCTGATACTGATTTGCAACCCGAATGTTAAACAAGTGAATCAAATCAAGCTTAAATTTTAAGTGGAAACTAATGCCAAAACTTGGACCAAATTGCAAAATCAAGGCTTAATAGTAATGCCAAAATGGAAATCGAATTCAGTAATGAGCTAGACCCGACACAAACTAATATCAAACTCTTCAACACACTCAAAACTTCATTCCACTTGAATCCCACACCTGCCGAAACTAATCTTGGTACTAGATGCAGAATTTGAGACACACACTTGAATCTACTTGCTGGAATCTAAAACTGCTGTGCTGAGTGAGTGTGCCAAAATGCAAGTGTGGTCAAGTGCTAGAGGCTGGCAGTATCAAAGAATAAGCTGGAAACTGCAGATATAGAACTGACTAATTCAGAATCAAATGAGTGAAGACCAACTTGAATGCAATGATGCAGGAGAGAAAAAATATTCAAACTGAAACAAGGGAATGCAAGCTGACTTTAACATCTCCATATCTAAATTCAGACAAACCTAAAAGAAGTTAATGATCATTGGCACAAAGCTCAGGATCTGCAGCTAAGAACTGGCAGAAATCAAATCTGATACGCAACTTCAGAAATGGCATGCAACAGACTGACAGAAAATTCTAAGCAGAATTGCAGAAATGAAATCAAGTGTGAATGCAAGCTAAACTAGTTGCAATCACTCACTACAACTGCCTATCTAACACTTGCAAACTTGAGAACTTAGACCTAATTACAACTGAAAACAAATTCAGAAAACTGAAACTGAAACTGATTAAATCTGATACGCAGAACAGGGGAAAAGCTGATACGCAGCAATTAAAATAGGAAATCAACTGAAATTTAAACCAAATGTTCACTAAACAAGTTTCTAAACTATTTAACTAGAAGGATTGAACCCTAATTAAACATAAACTAATCAGAAACGAGATTACAGCAGCTAAAACAAATTCAGAAACAGGAACGTGAAGTGCAGAAATGAGATTACAGCTAGAAAACTCAAATTAACCAATTTAAACTACTCCTCAACCCTTCACGAGCTCAAAATCTTCTTGGTCGTCAAGCAAGAGCTGGCTTCGAACCCCTAGGCTCAGCAAATCAGTGGAGCGCAGCTTGGATTGATGAAATTCGCTCAAACTACACTCGGCTGGAATTTTCCAGTCCAATCTCTTGTATCTCGATGGATGACTTGCGATGATGAGTTGAAGAACATCTGAGCTCACCTGAGAACCCCTACAAGTAGCTCAAACGATCGGAATTGGCTTGTGGACGAGACACAATCGATTGGGTAGCAGAGATGCCGAAACCCTCAAACAAACTCTGTCCGGGTGAAATCTGAGCTGAATTTTCCACCCTAGCTATCCCCAATGATCCAAATCTTGATCTAAATGAAGAATTGAGGGGTCGCGCCCCTTAAATGAAGAAATTAGCTAAGAACATGAAGAACAAACGAAGAACGAAGAAGACGGCGAGGAAACGCGACAAGGCTGGGCTGCGGCAATTTTTTGATTAAATAGTTATCAACGGACGGCCCAGATTGATCGGAGGAGATCCAACAGCAGATCTTGGTCTGATTTGAGCCAAACTTTTATGATGATGATTTGGGGTCAGGATCTGCCTTGTGGTAGCTCGGATCCTCCAGATATGCAATGGATGGTCCAGATCAACTCTATCTGTGAATGGACGCTCTAGAGCCCTCCTTGCTTGATCCAACGGTTGATTGAGCTTTGATTGGAATGAAACCTTCAGATCTTGATCATAGAGCTTGATCAACCCTAACCGTAGCTCGGATTGCTTCAGATCATCCCGGATGGCTCAGATCTAGCCGCTCTTGAATCGGACGGCCCGGATTAATTGTAAGCTTGATAATTCGATCCGGTTCACATCCGACTCAAGTTTGACCCAGTATGCCCTAGGTCCAAGATCCTTTCATGCCTACAAAAATATATCATAAAATTAGTGGCCAAAGAATCCAAAAATGTGTAATTTTGTAATTAAGTCCAAAATAAGAGGAAATCCTAAAACCTAGGGTAAAATCACAATTAAACAATAAAAACATAGGTCAAACATGAATTTTAACAATTAAAATAATCAACAAAATAGTATTTATCACTCTCCTACACTTATTAGTCCATTAAGTATTTCTTTAATTCTAGCATTCAAATTTGATGTCTTCTCCCCTTATAAAGCTTGATGTTGTTGAGTTGAGATCGGAGAAGATCTCTTTTTGACAATTTTGCCTTCAAAGTGCCTTCATGAAGCTCTACAAGCTTATCCCATAAATCCTTGGCACTTGAATAGCTCCCAATTCTTGTTACTTCTTGTGGAGGAAGCACACTTAGTAGATGATGCAAGGCTTTTGAATTTGCTAGATAGTTATCTCTTTGCTTCTTACTCTATCTTATCTTTTCAAGTAGCATGTTCTCTGTTGAGACCTTGTCGTCTAGCTAGAGGGGGGGGTGAATAGCTACATTCTCGATTTTCTTCCTTCAAAGGTTAGCAAGCGCAAGCAGAAAACTAACAACACAAACAAAAGCAATGCTAAGACAACCTTTACGTGGTTCGGAGATAAAACTCGTACTTCACGGCTGTCCGTAAGGTGGACGATCCCGATCCTTCGGTGGATGACTTCCCGGAGCACCTCCGGCTAGCTCTTGTCGCTCTTTGTGGGCGGAGAAATGTCACGCCCCGAGACCCCAGGAGCCACTGATCCAATAGAAAATCGGACAGCACCTCCCCCGTCCGGCGGACAATTTACACATGCATACATCACATAAATCACAACCACGCAGTTTAAATGGCCTCAGGCCTCAAATCATGACAGAACATAAAATAAACCGAGTAAACCATACCTGACTGCGGACCGGTTCGACTTACGATAAAATCCAAGGCATAAAGGTCTCACAAAAGTACAACTATACCGCCGTATAGTATGACTAAATCTATCACAAAAGCAACAGCGGAAGAAAAATATAGAAAATACTACCAACAAAATAGACGAAAAATCTCGAAGACATTTCGACGAGTACGCGAACTGGGACAGGCTGTCGGGCACGCTCCAGTCAATCATCCTGAAATAAAAACAAGGAGCTAATGGAATGAGTCATAGAACTCAGCGAATATCTCATCATATATATACAAGATAGTCAAATATATTAATAGTGTAATAGACTACCGAAATCATACGTGCACAGACAGTAATAAGAAGAGCTGCAAGAGAACAATAAAAACTACCATACCAATGTCGCAGAGTCGCCAAGACCAGACATAAGGGTCTCCTGTAAGTGCATGTCAATCATAATGCAACATCAAGTAAAAACAAGCACAAGTAAGGGCAAAATAAACGAATACACAAGGTGCAATGACATAGTCACCCATGCCGTCGGTCAGACATCTTCGCCTATGTACGGGAGGAAGCTGAGCGGAGGCCACCCTCCGACGTAGGGTTGTGACTGCCATCCATACTCTGCCATCACTACTCGTGAGCGATCGAGTAGACGGAATGCTGCCGGTGTAACACCCCTACTCTATGCCCTATCTGAGGACATCTCTGTCTACCCTAGGCCATCTCTGGAGGACATCTCTGTCTGGGTGGTACCCCTACCCCATGTACATAAATGGGGGAGAGACCTCTCCCTCTCATCTCCTGGTATATGGACTACTCAAGGAGGGACATCTGTCTGCTACCACGCTCCGATTCACTAACCCATGAGTGCATGAGCGGAGCAGCATAGAGCACACTACCCATACTCCATCAACCACTAACCCATGAGTGGTCGTATGGGTAGGTCAGTATGACTGTCGACCAAGCTCACCCAAAAGGGGCCCCTGATCGACAGTGATGCACAGTGCACGATGATGCATAACACTGGTTAAACAACATCCACTATCTAGTCTACCTATATCAATACGATATGCAAGGATCGTGGATAATGCACCATAACCTAAGTCCTAAAGGTGTAGATATCACATGTCAGTTGTGGCACAAACAACATCAGCAAAACAAATATAAGAGTCATGTCACAATCTATTACTCTATTGCTAAACAAGCATATCAAGTATATATATATCTGTGACAAATCTAAAAGAAGATTCAGAGATACCTGCCTTCAATGTAGAAAATCCGGAAGTGAAGAGAACCCCGGCTAAAAATAATATCCGCATAAAAATAATATCCGCATCGCGTGATCTAGGTCAATGCCCTGCATTCAAAAACATATTTCTCTTAGATAATTGTATAATTTACTAAATGACCTAACCCAACCAACCACGGTTGGTTTCGGATTAGGTCTAACTTAAACCTAACCCAATCAACCAAGATTGGGTTTAGTTTAGGTCTAACCTAAACCTCAACCAATCAACTCAACCTAATCAGTTACACCAATTAACCCCAACCGAACCCCCTTCAAACTCCTCCACCAGATCACTCACGCACACAACACAGAAACAGAGGGAGTTCACCACAACTGGAAACCAAAGAACACATTCAACAATCTAACTCAAATCAACCACAATCAAGTCCCAAATTCAGATCCCCCATCCCCTCACGCAAGCTCTCGGCAGCCTCACCAGATCAACAACCGTAAATCACAGAATAACAACAAACAGAGAATTCAAGATCCATAGCCAAAGCTTCAAGGTCTTACCTCCTGATACTCACCTGCGTGGATCATCCCCTACAACCCAACCACAGAACACACATGACCCTCCAAATCGCAAGGGAACAAGGGTGCGCAGCCAAATACAGGGACAAGCTTCAAGAACATCCGAAGGAATCCAACACCTAACAGAAGGGATCACATCTTACCTCAAGAGTTTCCGGCGTCCCTTGCTCTAACTTCGTCGATCCAGCCACAATCAGCCAAGAACTCCCTCCACGTGATGATGGAGAAGAAAAAGAGCGCTTGGCTGCGATCTAGGGCACGCGAAGGCGAAGGGGCTTGGCTGCGATCTAGGGCACGCGAAGGCGAAGGGCTTGACTGCGATCCAGACACGCGAAGGCAAAGGGCTTCCGTGCTTGGCTGCGCTAGGGCTCGCCAAGGAAATAAGAGGAAAAGACTCGGCTGTTTTGGCAAACTAAATCGGGAATTAAGGGATTCGGCCGAATTTTGGAAGAAAAAGGAAATGTATTAATGGCTGGTCTTTTTGCAATTTGCCCCTCTGGTTTTGGCCTATTCGACATAGGCCCTTAAGTTTAGGAACTTTGCATTCTGGTCCCTCTATTTCCAGTATTTTAACAAGAAACCTCACCACAATCCTTGAAAAATCTCTGAGCATGTTTAGGCTATTAACAGGCTTTACCTATGCATGTTTCGCCAAGAAAGAACAACAAAAAAACGAGCCCTCTTAACTAGTGCTCGATATTGTTCTGACCGTTACCAGTCGACTGCCCTGGGCAGTCGATTGGTCTTCGCGAATTCGAATGTCACAGCCTGACGATTTGCATTCTGGTCGACACCAATCGATTGATCCCAGGATCAGTCGACAGATCTTTCCGTGCTCCACATCAGTCGACTGACCCAACACCAGTCGACTGCTACCTAAGGTTTCCCTGCCTAAGTACAATTCTCTCAGCACTCGAACCCTAGGATTTTCCTTCCCAAGTACAATTCTCTCAGCACTTGAATCTTCACGACTCAGTTGACTCTTCATCCAGCAGCCTCGACCTGTTGCCTTCAAGCCCTCTTCGACTTTGGCTCTTGTCCCTCGGATGCATGCAAGCCCGCGGCTCATCTCCCCATGTCATCCTTCACGTATTCCTTGAAGTCCGCTTCTCTAGGCTCATCGTCCCAGCTTTGTCGATGGTTTCTCGGATGCATGCAAGCCCACAGCTCATCTACCCATGCCATCCTTCACCAGCCCTGAAGACATCCAACCAAGTCTATGTGTATCCTGCAAACCTGCACACTCACATACACATATTAGATCAACATGAAATCCTAACTTAATCATATTGACACATACATCAAAACCCATGATCTATCCGATCACACTTGGGTCGATTGCACCAACATTCTCTTGATCCCTAGGCACTTCAAAATCGTTTTCCATAATCAACATAATATCAAAATCGATATTGAAGAATACCTCCATCCTCTTTCTCCACCAAGTGAATTCTCCTTCTAATTTTGGCGATTGGATGTACGAGCTTGCCATTTTGATGAATATGCTCTTCTTGGCGGTTAGTCCATTGATGGCGACCTTGTACTCTGATACCAATTGTTGGGATCGATGACACGGCTAGAGGGGGTGAATAGCTTTTCTTTCAATTCACTTTTTTCCTACAATTGTTAGCGTAAGTGGAAACTTAAACTATCAATTAGAACAATGCTAACGTTTTACCATTTACATGATTCGGAGATTGTTTGCTCCTACTCCACTGCGTGTGCTTGAGGTGGGTGAACCCTTGATCCTTCGGTGGATCACTACCCGGCAATCTCCGGCTAAAACTTTCTCCTTCTTGGTGGAGAACAACCTCTCACAAAGCCTCATCCTCTTTACAAGATGTGAGCTAGGGTTTAGGAGGAAGAGAAAAGACTTGGAGCTTGAGCACTTGAACACTTGAGCAAGGATTTCACAATAAATAGCTAACCTTTCTCAAGTCTCAAGCTCCTCATCAAATAGAGAAAATAGTTGGTAACCAAACAGCTCAGCCCCGACACCAGTCGACTGCCCCCAGGGCTAATCGACTGGTGGCTAGCCAATGGCTAGTCTAACAGCTAGAATTCGAACAGATCAGTCGACTGTGTTGGATCGGGTTGGATCGACTAGAGGGGGGTGAATAGACGAGAAAAAAATGAAAGTGGAGGTACTTGTCTTTAAAAAAGAAACTTGGTCGCAACTGAGAACGTTGCTTCCAAGGCAGTAGACGCTCAATAAAAATCTCTTTGTGGCGGAGAAGCCTTACAAAAATAGCACACTAGACTTTTAGAGATTTTACAAGAATGAATAAAAAATGATTGATTGAAAAGGTTGAAACTCTAAGCTTATTTATAGCCTAAGAGAATAAATTTGGATTGTTGATTGTTGAGGAATTTTCTCTTGACCGTTGATCCTTGGATGTAATCTGGATGGTTGATCTTGGATGGGATTAAACTGCATCCATTGAATCTGATTAAAGGATAAAGTTATCCCTTAAGAGATAAAGTTTAATTATAACTTTGTCTTCTGCTCGCAACAGATAAATAACTTTATCATCTGCTCGCAACAATTTCAATCACATCTCTTCCTTATCCCGGTCGGTAAGGCTGGTGATATACGTAGTGAGATTGCTCGTTCGAATATTCACAACAATTAATAAAATTCTTTTTGTTTTAGGTGCCTAGTTTGACTTGGTCAAACTGACCAGGCTTTTGGTTCATTTTCTGGGTGATTTCCGGCCAACCGGAGTTAGGCTCACCCGAACCCGACTCCGGCCTTTTGCCCCTCGAGCGTGCTTCCTCCCAGTTTTTTATCCCTCGGGCGTCGTGTACGTCCTTCTCGATCCACCGGTATACTCTTCCACAGCTTTCGCGTCCCTCGGATTGTACTCATCCCGTCGGCTCACTTCCCCGCATAATCCTTCTCGTCCGCTACGTCTTACGCTCGACTTCCTCCGTACCTAAGCTCCTGCACACTTAGCAGAGGGATTAAACATACCAGGACCTAACGTAAATCGGTTGATCATATCAAAATCAACCAGGGGTACTTACAATCTCCCCCTTTTTGATGTGCATCAATCCGAGTTAAGTTAGGGTAATCAAAGTAAAAAAAAAACATGCATAATAATGTAAACACTAAAACTTAAATTTCGAGTAAATTAAAATTTTATCCCTTAACTTAATATTATTCCTCCCCCTTTGATCACATTAAAAAATGGGAAATATAATTAGGGAACAAGAAAATGTTTGAGTGCGATAAAAAATATTCTAAGTGAAAAAAATCGCGTTATCATAGATTTTTCAAATTTTAAAATGGCATATTTTTTCAAAGTTAATTCCATTTTTTAAAAAAAATTTGACTTAAATAAAATCTAAATTTTTTTTGATAAAATCCACAGCTGATGAGGAGTTCCAAAAACATCGGATCTGGTCAAAATATTTTTCTATCGATTTTTTTTAAAAAAAATCATATTTCAATAAACAATTCATAAAAAATCGAAAAAAATCTGAATATTTTTGTTAAAGTCGAAGATGAAGATATGAGTTTGGACAAAAATTTTGAGTTTTAAATTCGTTCATCATGTCCAAAAATGACAAACCAACACATAAGAGTTCTTGAAGAATAAATTTTAAAAAATTAGAAAAAATACTTCGAAAAATTTGAAAAAAAAAATTGTAATGAGTCTTTCCCCTAAACTCTTAATTTCAAATTTCGAGAGAAAAAAATATTCGAAAAATTTTGAAAGAAGTTCCAGTAGATAGACAGCATAATTGTGCATAAAATAAATAAAGACATAATTTTTGTTAGAGAAACAAAATGCGCCCATATATAATAACCAAAAAAAATTATCAATTTAATACAAATTTAGGAACCCAAAATAAGTTCTGGTCTACAGGATTAATTAAAAACTTAGGTGGAATATAGCTTTTAGGCACCTTTTAAAATTGGCCCCTATGATTTTTAAAATACCAATTTAAATTATAAGGAAACCTATTTTTCTTTTGGCGTAAATATGCAATATCAAGTTCTAATTTTTGCACTAAGTTTTTCGAATTATCATTTTCATTTTTCAAAATTTCAGACGAGGATGTAAGTGTTAATTCATTTTTTAATTTTTATTTTTCTTTTTCTAATCTACAATTAAATTTGAGCAAAGCTTTAACTCCAGCATATAACTGATCATGAGGAAGAAAACAAACCTCACTTACCGGGTCACTTTCGAAAAGCGAGGTTCTTTCTTCGTCGTCGGTTTCTTCTGACGTCTCTCCCCCTTCATTAGTGCTCCCTTCTTGATGATTTGCCATTAGCGCAAGTCCCGCGTATTCTTGACCTTCCGACTCTTCTAACGAGGACTCATCCCAGGTGGCCTTCTGTGCCTTTTTCTTCTTTGGTTGGTTTTTGAGTTTAGGACACTGGTCCTTCAGGTGTCCCTCCTCTTTACAGTTATAGCATCTAATTATTCGCTTCTTTGGGGATCGTCTTCTTTTCTGCGTTCTTGAAAATTTGTTAGCTTTAAAAAAACTTTTAAAAGAACTTACCATTTTTGTTGTTTCGTCGCCAATCTAGAATTCCTCGTCGAATTGGATCTTCCTTGTGTTCAGTGTGACGATGCATGCTTTCTTATTCTTTTCTACAAAACGAGATTCGTAAAGTTCTAAAGCAGAAAATAATTGCTCTAATGTACTTACCGCTAAATCTTTCGAAATGAAATAAGCGTTGATTACCGAGGCCCATTCCGGGGTTCTCGGAAACGCATTTAAGACATACCTTTGAGCGTCCCAACTTGTTACCTTTTCTCCGAGGTTTTCAAGGTCTGTGATTAGTTCATTTACCTTGGCGTGTAAATGTGCAACTGATTCTTCATCCTCCTTTCGGAGGTTTGTCAGTTGGCTTCGAAGAAGGTCTCGTCGCGCTAGTTTTGCCTCTGAGGTACCTTCATGCAATTTCAGGAATTTCTCCCAGAGCTCTTTTGCCGAGTTGTAATTTTTGATACGGTTGACTTCTTGTGCGGGAAGAATGGCTAGCAGATGAAATTCCACTTTGCCGTTTGCTCCTTCTTAGTCCACGACTCTATTTCTTTATACTTATTGTTGTTGTCTTTTGGAACCGAAAAATCATTTTTCATAATTAATAGCAGTTCAATATCCGTTTTAAAAAATACCTGCATTCAGCGCTTCCACATCGCGAACTCCCCCTCAAATTTCAGCGGTAGATTACGGCTCCAACCATTTCTCTTGAAATTGCTGCAGTCGGCGATTAGTCCTTCTGCGGCAACCTTGGCTCTGATACCACTTGTTGGATCGGGTTGGACCGGCTAGAGGGGGGTGAATAGACAGAAAAAAAAAATGAAAGTGGAGGCACTCGTCTTTAAAAAAGAAACTTGGTCGCAACTGAGAACGTTGCTTCCAAGGTAGTGGACGCTCAATAAAAATTTCCTTGTGGCGGAGAAGCCTTACAAAAATAACACACTAGACTATTAGAGATTTTACAAGAATGAATAAAAAATGATTGATTGAAAAGGTAGAAACTCTAAGCCTATTTATAGCCTGAGAGAATAAATTTGGATTATTGATTGTTGAGGAATTTTCTCTTGACCGTTGATCCTTGGATGTAATCTGGATGGTTGATCTTGGATGGGATTAAACTGCATCCATTGAATCTGATTAAAGGATAAAGTTATCCTTTAAGAGATAAAGTTTAATTATAACTTTGTCTTCTGCTCGCAACAGATAAATAACTTTATCATCTGCTCGCAACAATTTCAATCACTTCTCTTCCTTATCCCAGTTGGTAAGGCTGGTGATATACGTAGTGAGATTGCTCGTTCGAATATTCACAGCAATTAATAAAATTCTTTTTGTTTCAGGTGCCTGGTTTGACCTGGTCAAACTGACCAGTCTTTTGGTTCATCATCTGGGTAATTTCCGGCCAACCGGAGTTAGGCTCGCTCGAACTTGACTTCAGCTTTTCGCCCCTCGAGCGTGCTTCCTCCCGGTTTCCCGTCCCTCGGGTGTCGCGTACGTCCTTCTCGATCCACCGGTGTACTCTTCCGCAGCTTCCGCGTCCCTCAGATTGTACCCAGCCCGTCGGCTCACTTCCCCGCACAATCCTTCTCGTCCGCTACGTCTTACGCTCGACTTCCTCCGTACCTAAGCTCCTGCACACTTAGCAGAGGGATTAAACATAGAGCAGTCAAACAGGCCAACCCGTGGCGGGGCGGGTCGGCCCATGGCGGGCCGGCCATTTGGCAGAGCGGGGCGGGTCGACCCGTCATCTAGGCGGGTTGGAAAATCCCCAACCCAACCCAATCCAAGGCGGGTCATGGGTTAGGCGGGCCAACCCGCGGGCCCATCAAAATATATTTAAAAAATTAAAAAAAAATAAAAAAAACATATATTTAGATTTCATCAATTAAATATATTAAGAAATATAATTTTTAAATATAAATAGATACAAACGAGTACTCATGTGATAAAAAATATTATTTTTTATTTCAAAATAATAACAAAGAAAGATAATAAATTGTCATAAAACTTAACTAACATGTGATTCTCAACCCGCGGGCCAACCCAAGCCCGTCGCATGCCGACCCGTGCGGGTCGCGGGTCGCGGGCAGACCCGTGCGGGTCGTGGGCCTAGGCGGGTTGGCTCGCGGCGGGCTTGGGTTGCTTAAATTCTAACCCAACCCGCTTAAATTGATTGGCGGGGCGGGCCAATCCGACGGGTCAACCCAAATTGACAGCTCTAATTAAACATACCAGGACCTAACTTAAATCAGTTGATCACATCAAAATCAACCAGGGGTACTTACAGACTGGTCCCCAGATCAGTCGACTGGTCCCCAGATCAGTCGACTGGTCCCAGATCAGTCGACTGGTCCCAGACCAGTCGACTGCTGCATGCTGTTCGACTTTACAAAAAGATCAATCGATTGGTTCCTTTACCAGTCGACTGCTATAGTGTACTCTCAGCAGGATATAGGTACAACAGATAACAAGGACCGAAGCCGAAGGAAGCTCCAGAAAGCAAGGTGTGAAGGATGGAGAGGCATCCGAGGGACGCAAGACTAATGGAGGAGGCTAGAAGACTAGGTCTAGGTTAGTCGGGCGAAGATGTGTCACGCCCCGAGACTCCAGGAGTCGCTGGTCCAATAGAAAAATCGGGCAGCACCTCCCCTGTCCGGCGGACAATTACACATACATACATCACAAAATCACAACCACGCAGTTTAAATGGGTCTCAGGCCTCAAATCAAAACAGAACATAATATAAAACCGGGTAAACCATACCTGACTGCAGACCAGTCCGACTTACGATGAAACACAATACATAAAGGCCTCACAAAAGTACAACTATACCGCCGTATAGTATGACTAAATCCAACACAAAAACAACAGCGGAAGAAAAATATAGAAAATGCTACCAACAAGTACCACCACAAAATAGACGTAAAATCTCGAAGACATCTCGACGAGTACGCGAACTGGGACAGGCCGTCGGGCACGCTCCAGTCAATCCTCCTGAAATAAAAACAAGGAGCTAACGGAATGAGTCATAGAACTCAGCGAATATCTTATCATATATATACAAGATAGTCTAATATAGCAACAGGGTAATAGACTACCGAAATAACACGTACACAGACAGTAATAAGAAGAGCTGCAAGAGAATAATAAGGACTACCATACCAATGTAGCAGAGTCGCCAAGACCAGACATAAGGGTCTCCTGTAAGTGCATGTCAATCATATGTAGCATCAAATAAAAACAAGCACAAGTAACGGTAAAATAAACGAATACACAAAGTGCAATGACATGGTCACCCCTGCCATCGGTCAGACATCGTCACCTATGTACGGGAGGAAGCTGAACGGAGGCCACCCTCTGACGTAGGGTTGTGACTGCCGTCTATACTCTGCCATCACTACTCCTGAGCGATCGAGTAGACGGAATGCTGCCGGTGTAACACCCCTACTCCATGTCCTATCTGGGGACCTCTCTGTCTACCCTAAGTCATCTCTGGAGGACATCTCTGTCTGGGTGTTACCCCTACCTCATGTATATAAATGGGGGAGAGACATCTCCCTCTCATCTCTTGGTATCTGGACAACTCAAGGAGGGACATCTGCCTACTATCACGCTCCGATTCACTAACCCATGAGTGCACGAGCGAAGCAGCACAGAGCACACTTCCCATACTCCGTCAACCACTAACCCATGAGTGGTCGTATGGGTAGGTCAGTATGACTGTCGATCTAGCTCACCCAAAAGGGGCCACTGATCGACAGTGATGCACAGTGCACGATGATGCATAATACTGGTCAAACAACATCCACTATTGACGCCGGGCAGAATATAGATTATTCTGGGGCGAGAAGTTTCAGAGGGATTTATGAGAAGAAAGTAATAACGAGATAAGGAGTAGCCAAAACTGGGCTTAAGCCTTATTGAGAAAAATAAGAGCGAGAAAAGAAAGATAGAGATTTAGCCGTAACGTGGCTTAAGCGAAGCAAATTGATTCAATATCTAAACAACTTGTCCTAAACATCATCTAAGCATGAGTTTATATAGCACTCATATCCCTAAAAAAACTCTAAACAAACCAGACTTATTCTCCTAAAATTTAGGAACAAATTTAACCAACAAAATTTGTTTCCTAAAATTTAGGAACAAACTAAACAAAAAATATATAACCAATTAAAAAAACCCATCAAGACTTGGTTTCCTAAGATTTAGAAACAAACTAAATAAAAATATATAACCAATTTAAAAAACCCATAAATATATAATCTGAAAATTATTTTGGATCCCCTCCTGCATCAGTCTCCCGGAGTTGGAGAGAACTCGTCCTCGAGTTCGGTGTCTCCCTGATTGATGCTGTAGTGTAAAGGTGAACTCAAGTAATTTACCCACATAGCGTGTCGACTACTTAACTTATGTTGACCGTTGATGTACTTCAAAGTCTCATGATCAGTGAATAAGATAAATTCCTTCTGCACGAGATAATGACGACAATGCTTTAAGGATTGCACAATAGCATAAAATTCCAGGTCATAGGTAGAATAATTTTTCTTTGCACCAGATAGTTTCTCACTGAAGAAGGCAATAGGGCGTCCTGATTGACTTAGAACACTACCAATGCCAATGCTAGATGCGTCACAGTTTACTTCGAACAGTTTGTCGAAATCTGGAAGTGCTAGAACAGGTGCTTCGGTCATCTTTTGTTCCACCAGCTGAAAACTAGTCATAGCTGCTTCACTCCACTTAAATTCGCGCTCCTTGAGGCACTCAGTTATAGGAGCAATTAAGGTACTAAAATTCTGAATGAACCAACGATAAAAAGAGGCCAATCCATGGAACTTCTGATGTCATGAATGATTTTTGGCTGTGGCCACTCTAAGATTGCCTCCATCTTTTGTTCCACGGCCTCGGTACGGTGAAGGATGGCATGGAAGCTAGCTGGAGGCTGGCGTGCGCATCTGAGGGACCATGGAGTGCAGATACGATGAGCTGATGGGCACGGAGTTCGAGGCGTACGTGAAGGGTGGCATGGATGCAAGCTGGAGGCTTGCGTGCGCATCCGAGGGACGAGGGCCGAAGATGAAGAGGGCGCGAAGGCAATAGTCGAGACTGCGGAGGAGGAGTCAGTCGAGTTGTGAGGGTACGAGTGCTGTGTGAATGTACTTGGGAAGTCCTAGGGGTCGAGTACGGAGAGAAATGTACTCGGGAAGGGTAACCTAGGCTTGTGGGTGAAGAGCAGTCGACTGCCAGGATGGGCAGTCGACTGCTGACCAAACAGAGAATCGGGTCGACCCAGGGAGGGTCGACCAGTCGACTGCCAGTCGATTGGAGGTGGTTCCAGTCGACTGGACCCAGTCGACTGGTCCTGTACCAGTCGACTGGAAGTCGATCGTTGCGAAGGCGGCTGAGGCTATTTTGTAGCCGTTGGAGCCTACCAGTCGACTGCTCACTGAGCAGTCGACTGGAGCGCGGGTTTCAGCCCCGAGTCCTATTTAAAGGAGCTCGCTTTGGGGCTAGGGTTCTTGACGAAACTTGCTTGGATAGGGCAAGTTAGTAGTCTTGTGTGCTCAGGTTGTGTCCAGAGATTGTGGAGAGGTTTCTCCACCCACAAGGAGCGACACGTGATAGCCGGAGGGAATCCGGGGAGCGATCCGCCGAAGGATCAAGGGATCGTCCACCTCACGGACTGTCGTGGAGTAGGAGCTTCATCTCCGAACCACGTAAATCTGGTTTGTTAGTATTGTGTAGTTGTTAGTTTAGTTTTTATTTGTATTTCCGCTGTGCAACTAACAACGTAGGTGAAAGAAAACGCCAAATTGCTATTCACCCCCCCTCTAGCTAGGGCAAAGATCCTAACAATTGGTATCAGAGCTAGGACCGCTCTTATTGGACTAATCGCCAAGGGAGCACGCGCTAGAGGGCAAGAAAGAATGGAAGACAAACTTGGGGATGATACCTACACTCCACCGGCCTACGACCATGAAGACTTCGGGCGTTGGAAGTCAAGAATGGAGATGTGGTTCATGATGGAGTGGGAGTGCATGATGGTGCTAGAGGAGCCATTCGAAGTTCCAAAGGACAAGCATAGAAAGAAGCTTCGTCCTAGGTATTGGACTCAAGAGCAACAAGACTACTCTAGGGCAAACAAGAAGGTAATAGATGTATTAATTAATGTGTTGCCTAACAATATTGTGAGTTATGTAGGTAAGTACCAAAATGCACATGAATTATGGAAAAAGATAGAAGAATTCCATAAAAATCCTACACAAGCCCAAGAGCTAAAGGAGAAAAGTCAAATGGCTCAAGAGGAGGAAGAAGTGTCAACTTCTTCAAGTGAGGAGGAGGAGCTAAGTGAAAAATCATCAACCTCCTCAAGAGAAGAAGAAGAGGCATCAAGTTCAAGAATTGAGGGGGAGGAGAGACCCTCATCAATTCCGGGTCAAGAGGAAGCTTCCACATCTTCCAAGGTTGAAGAAGTAGTCAATCTAGTCTCCACCTCCACCAAAGCAAGCAACAAAGGCCACATCATATGCTTTGGGTGCAATGAAAAGGGACACTACAAAGATAAGTGTCCAAAAGGTAAAAGGGAAGTAAAATCTAAACTCATTCCAATTTCGGTTAAATCTAACATGGGTTGTAGGAATAAAGAGGCTCAAGCTAAGAAGAAGAAAATTAGATGCTTCACGTGTGGAGAGCTAGGACACTACCACACAAGATGTCCAATGAGTGGAAAACTCAAGAAAATGGAGCATCTAAGGAGATGGGAGAAAGAAGAGAGAAAGAAGCAAAAAGCACATCAAGGGAGAACTTCAAGGGTAAGGGAGGTAATCCCTAACCCTAGGGTAAAGTGCAATTCAATTTCAAGTTCTTCTTTACATTTTAGAAATAATGCAAATCATCCATCCATGAATGCTAAAATTAATGAACAATGTTTAATGGTGCATAATTTTGGATTTAGATATAATGATAGGAATAGGAATAACAAGGTAGATCATCATTCTAGAAAAAGCATGCATCATGATAGACCTACGACTTATGCACCTAAGGATCAAGGCATTAACCCCAAGAAGGGGAGACACATGCCTAGAAGGAAGGGTAGGTCTATAAATGTCCAAGGTGGACATGAGGACACTAAGGTCAAGAACTTAGTAAGGGAAAATCAAGCCTTGAGGGCAAGGCTTGATACATTAGAAAAGACCCTAGAAAGATTCAAGGTTGGATCTAAGGGTCTAGACCTAATGTTGAGTAGCCTAAAACCTAACAATGATAGATCGGGTTTGGGCTACCAAGCTAAGACCTCCAAGGCCAACAAAGAGAAATGTGCTGGCAAAGCACATAAATATGGCAAGGAGGGTAAGTCCAAGGATGACAAGGGGATATCATCCAAAGGGAAAGAAAAGGGCTTAACCAAAGACAAGGTGTCTAAGGTTAGAAGAGTCCGAGTTGTAGGCCAAGAGTCATCGGTGGCACATCGGTGTGGCCTAGCATGGAGTGAGTCACCTAGGGAGGTGACTAGGGCTAAAAGCTCAAGGGGGAGCTCTAGGAGCCTTTGGGGTTCATGGTAAATGGATCTCAAAAGTTTCTCCCTTAGGAAGTAAAGTGAAATGTGCCAAAAAGGGTTAGAAGACTTGGATAAGTCTTGATCCTAGAGTTTGGCACATCAAAAGGAGAATTTAGGGAGAAAAAGATGAAAAAGGAGAATTAATTGATGAAATTGAGGTTTAATGGTGGAATACCATATATTTCAATGATAGGAATGTATTTGAATCAAGGATAAAAGGATAAGTTGAAGAGAAGTGAGAATTAGGACTTTTGGGAAGGGATTAATTGATACATTTTAGAAGAAATAGAGTTTCGTGCCAATCTTGGGATTTGGAGTACATTTATTTGGAAACATATTTTTCCCAAGTATACATTGGCTTCACAAATCTCCCTACAAAAATTCAGAATTTTTGGAGATTTATAGAATTTCTACGACATTTCTGAAATTCACCAAAGAGGGCTGAAATTCAGCCACCAGTCGACTGGCTCAGATACCAGTCGACTGGTGGCAGTCGACTGGAGGTCGACCAGGAGGTCGACCGGGATTTCTGTAAACCTGGAAGTCAGGTGGCAGTCGACTGCCCATTTGGGCAGTCGACTGCTAAGTGTGAAAATGTGGAAAATAGCCTTTGAATGATCAAAAATTGTAAATTTGGTTATGGGATATGGTTTAGGACTAAAGTTCTTAGTTTTGATTTCATATTCTTTGAATAAAATGTTATCCCATGATTTGATAAGAACTTATTGGATTTTATGGAAATCAAGAAGGATTGATAAGGTTTCCTAGGTATCTAAGATTTAGAGGTTAAACAGGGAACATTGAGGACAATTCTATGTGTCGAATTATGATGGGTAGATTTGACAAACACATGGAATTAGAAACGAATTTGAAGGTTGATACTTAATGCAAAATCCTTAAGAAACTTAGATGTGTACCAAAAGTCAAGCACACTTGATATTTACATGATATCATTATTTTCTAGGATAGGATATATCCTAGCAAGTGTGCTTGCAAACCTTTAGAGTCTTTAGAGTGTTTGTGAGTTCGATTTGGCACTAAGGGAAAGGTTGCTTGGGAGCAAGCATTAATGGTGTCCAAAAAGGGGAAGAACTCGAATGTTGGGTGGGGATAACTCAACATGGTGTTAGGAGGTTAAGTTGGGTAGAACTTGACCTGGGAAAAATGAAAATTGGGAGAAGGCATGGGTTAAGGGGGAGTTTGCCTCCTAATTGCCTTGATTTTCATTTTGAAACTTTTGGGTTTTGTGCCAAACTTGGGAATGGTGATAGACACATGGGTATATGTATTTTTCCCAAGTAGGTATAGGTTCCACAAAGTTGTCCACAAAGTTTGGGAATTTTTGGAAATTTGTGGAATTTCTGGTGTATTTCTGAAAATGGCCAGAAAAGACTGAAATCAGAATATCAGTCGACTGCCACTGTGGGCAGTCGACTGCCCAGGGCTGGTTTGGATATCCAGCAGCTGGTTCGGGTTCAAAAGGTGAGAAACAAGTGTATGGGGGTCTAGTACATTGTGTCTAGGGTCATTGAGGAATTGAAAGAACCAATGATTGGGATATTGTTGGTGTCTTTTTGATGTATGGCAAAGGGGGAGAACTATTGGGTTTAAGTGGGAAACAAATATACCTTTGCTAAAGACCCTAGTTTTAGGGGGAGTTGAGTTTGAGGGGGAGCTTGGTCCTTCTTGGCGTAAGGGGAACCTTGGAGAAGTTCTTAAAAAGCCTTTGTAAGGCCAATGTAGGGGGAGCCTGGGAGAAGTGTTAAAAAGCCCGGGTTGTGTAAAAATCCTAGCTTGGAGGGCTAGGTGAGGGAAAATCCTAACTTGGAGGGTTAGGTGGTAAAAATCCTAGCTTGAAGGGCTAGGTAGAAAAGTTCCTAACTTGGAGAGTTAGGTGTGGGATACCTTCGGAGAGGGTCCATTTATGCATGGCATATGCATTCATTTAGCATGGTTTTTGCTATTGACTACTATCTTGCTTTCCTAACTTAAACGGATTGCCAAACATCAAAAAGGGGGAGATTGTTGGAGCAATTGGCTCTAAGATGGTCTGGTATGACCATAGGTTTTGATGTTTGGGCAAAGGGTTTAAGTTAGGTTTACCCTGTGTATTTGATATGTGTATGTTGAGTGTGCAGGACTGTACAGGTACACATATGGACTTGACTGGACGGCCTCGGTACGGTGAAGGATGGCATGGAAGCTAGCTGGAGGCTGGCGTGCGCATCTGAGGGACCATGGAGTGCAGATACGATGAGCTGATGGGCACGGACTTCGAGGCGTACGTAAAGGGTGGCATGGATGCAAGCTGGAGGCTTGCGTGCGCATCCGAGGGACGAGGGCCGAAGATGAAGAGGGCGCGAAGGCAATAGTCGAGACTGCGGAGGAGGAGTCAGTCGAGTTGTGAGGGTACGAGTGCTGTGTGAATGTACTTGGGAAGTCCTAGGGGTCGAGTACGGAGAGAAATGTACTCGGGAAGGGTAACCTAGGCTTGTGGGTGAAGAGCAGTCGACTGCCAGGATGGGCAGTCGACTGCTGACCAAACAGAGAATCGGGTCGACCCAGGGAGGGTCGACCAGTCGACTGCCAGTCGATTGGAGGTGGTTCCAGTCGACTGGACCCAGTCGACTGGTCCTGTACCAGTCGACTGGAAGTCGACCGTTGCGAAGGCGGCTGAGGCTATTTTGTAGCCGTTGGAGCCTACCAGTCGACTGCTCACTGAGCAGTCGACTGGAGCGCGGGTTTCAGCCCCGAGTCCTATTTAAAGGAGCTCGCTTTGGGGCTAGGGTTCTTGACGAAACTTGCTTGGATAGGGCAAGTTAGTAGTCTTGTGTGCTCAGGTTGTGTCCAGAGATTGTGGAGAGGTTTCTCCACCCACAAGGAGCGACACGTGATAGCCGGAGGGAATCCGGGGAGCGATCCGCCGAAGGATCAAGGGATCGTCCACCTCACGGACTGTCGTGGAGTAGGAGCTTCATCTCCGAACCACGTAAATCTGGTTTGTTAGTATTGTGTAGTTGTTAGTTTAGTTTTTATTTGTATTTCCGCTGTGCAACTAACAACGTAGGTGAAAGAAAACGCCAAATTGCTATTCACCCCCCCTCTAGTTAGGGCAAAGATCCTAACACAAACAACATCAACAGACAAATATAAGAGTCATGCCACAATCTATTACGCTATTGCTAAACAAGCATATCAAGTATATATATATATATATATCTGTGACAAATCTAAAAGAAGAGTCAGAGATACCCGCCTCCAATATAATAGCCTGTGCGCGCAAAGGATCCCCGTCCAAGATCTCCACAACCGATCAGTGTCCTGTATCATAGACAAAACATATTTTAGCTATCTACCTAACAATAAGTAGCTAACCAAATAAATCTCCAAATCGTACTGGGCTTAATCTTGACCATTGTAATCATTTAACTAAACATAATCGAATGATTCATCCAAACTATCGAGATTGGGTTCAGGTTTATATTTAGTCCAAACCCAAACCCATGATCCAACTCGTGGACCCACTCCTAATTCACTCCAAGATCCTAACATTAAACCACAGTGGTAACTCACGGTTAACTCAGATCAAAGTCTCCCAACTCTAATCCAACAACAAATCCAGATCGGTCCACAAGATTAACGGTGGAGGATTAATTCTCCAAAATAAAGCATACTTCAAATGGATCAATCTCCTAGCACCACTAACACTCGATAAAATCAGCAAAGACTCTAGCTTGAATAGGATATCTATCCCAATAGGAAGCACACGGCAAGCTCCAACCAAACAAGCATCAATATGTATATTCAACTGCAAACCTAGAGTACAAACTAAAGAGCTCTCGACGGAAATCAAAGACTGCCAAAGAACCGACCTAAACGCCAATCACTCCAGAACTCAAAACAGTGCATTCAAAAGCCACGAGCAGAGCATTCCTCACCATCTCAACCTATAGGATTTGATTCTAATCCTAGATCTAATAATCTGCTAACAATCTCAACACTATCAATAGAAACCATCTGAGATCAAAGTAGTCTAGGAACTAATGGCAGAATCCCAAATTCGATTTCAAAGCCCAGATCCATCAACAAAGATAAACTTCCGCAACCCTAAAGATCATCAAAACCCAATACATGGAATCAAATATTACCTCAGTGTTGGCCGGCAAGAAGTCTCTACTCGAATCAACGAATTCTGCTACCACTTTGTTTCCAATGGAGCAACCCCTCAAGTAGCTTTCCTCAATCCTCTCCCTATCCCTCGGTGCAGGGACAAGCTCCAACGGTACCGATCCTCGTTGGATCGCCGTCGGCGGCCATGAGCAAGCCCAAGAAAACAAAGATTGATCAATACTATTACGAGAAGATCTATTACAACACCGGAGGAATCATCGCTTACATCTATCACGACAGAGAATCGAAGCCGCACCGGCTATCATCGGCGACCACTCCAATTGGGGCCAAAACACATGGAAAGAACGAGATCAGAGGCCCGCTCCCTTCACCCTCCGACGTACTTCAGAGAGGACGGCGATCAAACGCTCGCTCGAAAGAGGAAGTGGAGGAGATGATGAAAAGAAGAGGAAGAGGAAAAAGGGAGATGCTCAGGCGATTTGGGCAGAAACATCGAGCAATGGAAAAAAAGACAAAGAAGGGATTTAATTAACGGTTAATTGGAGAAAACTCCCCAATACCAAACTGGCCTTTGCATGCACTCCCCACTTGATAAATTTTTTGCATTCACTCCCTGATGGATTAAGTATAAAAGAGTGAAAACTCAGTATACATTGTAAAGATTTGAGTATAAATTGTTTGAGATTGAGTATTAATTTAAGAAATTTGAGTACGAAGTTCAGTGACCCCTCATGTGAAAATCTTGATGTGGTGAGTATAAAACAGTGAAAACTCAGTATACATTATAAAGATTTGAGTATAAATTATTTGAGATTGAGTACTAATTTAATAAATTTGAGTATAAAATTTCAGTGACCCCTTGTGTGAAAATTTTGATGTGGTGTATGCAACCTCAGATACTAAAATTTCTAAATTTTATACTCAAATTTTTTCAAATAATACTCAATCTAAATCAATTCATACTTAAATTTTTATAATGTATACCGAAATTTGTATTATATACTGAAATAATGTATACTCAATTTTTTTCAAATAATACTCAAATTTCTTAAATTAGTACTCAATCTCAAACAATTTATACTCAAATCTTTACGATTTATACTGAATTTTTACTCTTTTATACTGATAAAAAAAATAACACATAAAACTGTCTTGTCAATCCCATCAGGGAGTGCATGCAAAGAAATTTTCCGTTGGGAAGTGCATGCAAAGCCCAGTTTGATGTGGGGAGTTTTCTCAAATTTTCCCTTTAATTATTGCACCCCTTTTGAAATTTAACCCAGCTAGTCATTCACTGATGGATTGAAGTCGTTCACCTTACGGACAGCCGTGGAGTAGGAGTTTCATCTCTGAACCACGTAAAAGTTTGGTGTTAGCGTTTGTGTTGTTATTTGTAGTTTATGGTTCCGCTTGCGCACACTAACACATAAAAACAACTCCGTAAACCCACAGACACCAAAACATCGCGAACTTGGCTCTGATACCAAAAATTGTGACGCCCCCAGAGGCACATGCTTCCTCGAAAATCGGGCAACATCTCCCCTGTACGGCGGACAATATGGGGCAAATGTACATACACTCTCCACCAATATTAGGTCAGCCACAAGCGGCTGGCATCACAATAATAATTAAAACACACATCCACGCAGTTTATATTGAAACAAAATAAATCGGGCAGCATCTCCCCTGTACGGCGGACAATATGGGGCAAATGTACATACACTCTCCACCAATATTAGCTCAGCCACAATCGAGGCACATGCTTCCTCGAAAATTGTAAATGGATGGCTTAGCCATCTTAAACATTAAAGAACATCACAACCACATGAACTCAAAGTCTCTGTCATAATAGTAACAAAACCAATCCGATAACTGATAAACAAATGAAATACGGAAAACTAACATAATACCGAAATAAAAATGCTAAACCAAACCGACAAGGTGGGATTGAGGGACTGACAACTGGATCATCTCCTGGCTCCAAGCAATACCACTACCTGCTATCTGAAACAACAAGAAGGGAAGCAGGGGTGGTGAGTCCGGGCGGACTCTGCGGGTATATGAGTAGACAATAAGCATGGCATAAATAAGATAACGGAGTAGAGAATCAAAAGGTACAGTCCATAACAAATATCAGATTTACCTAATCATGCATAACATATAGTAAACCGACATAGCATAAAATCCGGGCAAGCACTAGGCATGTATAAACAACTCAACAACAATAATATCACGATAGACATGCATGTCATACATATGCAACAATCATAGCTCATATAAGTGCATCAAACACAAACAGATGCATAAAAGAAATACGTATGCACATGATGCAATGACATGTGTCACCCCTGACGCCAGTCAAGCCGTCAACACATCCCATCTGTGTGACCGAGTGGGTAGGGCTGTGACAACTGTACCACTCCAACAACAACAATAATAATACCACATAAGGCGTGGTTGAGTGGACAGGATGCTGGGAAGTCAACACTCCAAACCCACGGTATATCGGGGGGGGAGCTATCATAACTACAATATCCCTAAAAAAAAACAAGCAACAGTGAGGGTGAGTCACCAACGGCTCATCCCTCTAAAACAACGGTGAGGGTGTCACTGTCTGGCATGACAGGACAAACACTCGCACTCTAACCACTACCATGACAACATGTGGTTGAGTGAATCGAGCAACAATATGTCTAACGACGACTTAACCAAATGTAAGCCAACAGTCGTTAGTATGCAACGTGCAAGTATGGTGCATGATATACGATGCACAAACAACCGAAGAACCCACGATGCAATAAAATCTAACGAGTGAAACATGCATCGATACAACCAACCAGAAACCGAAAATCCAACGATTATGCATCTACACTACTAGGTAGGGTATTTCTAGTACCAAATAAACCTTATGGTGTTTAATGAACTTCTAAGTGCTCGCGTACAAGCGGCACTTTACAGAACAGAAAATCAATAGTGGACTGTACGGATACAAACTTGGAATACTCGAAGATCAACGAAGAATAAGTCTCAACGGCGATGTTTAAATAACGACAAAGAACAAAGTCAAGCAACCTATAAGACATAAACTAGTCATGCTTTAAGGTAAAAGAACTACTCGAGTACAAAGGAAAAATACCCGCCTTATAATTGTAGAACGTATACGAAAACCTTCCACGATCAACCGAACGAGTCTGAGATCAAGGTCCTGTATCAAAGACTAAATTTAGCTATTGCATAATTAAGACAAATAATAGCTAGGGCAAGAAGAAGATGAGAAACATACATGATGCATGCATCTGTATTGCGCAGGTGCACTAAAAATGTTGTCCAACATCACTTTGTGATGGTTTAGTGTGCATTTAATAAGACAACGATAATGAGCACAGACCTAATTAAAACAAAAAGGATGCCAATGCATAACTAGAAGACTAAAGTCATATTAAGAACTAATCTTTGTATCTCCACTCTATCGTATCTCCATTCTATCAAGAACTCTTCAGAGTTAAAAACAACATGGGCCATAACTGAAGAATTGCATATGACTGTCTGATGTACTGATCCAGTGCAGTAATAGGACCAATTAATATTGTGTTCCATCTAGACCACTTTGATTGGTAGAACTTCTCAAAACTGGTAAAACTAGAAAGTGCCTAGCATCTAGTTACATCCAAACTAATCCAAAACAGAGCATGTATTGAAGCTAAAATCTATAGCCAAACTAGAGAAATTTCACCACGAACTTAATCACCTTCAACATCCAAAACTAATGTAGGCTTAGAACAAATCTTTCCCTGAACTACCACCAGACCTAATTGATTCAAGGAAACTTAATACACAATCTAACCTTACCTGAATCGGCAGGAAGAAGAAAAGGGGAGTGATCGAGAACCCCTGATGGATGGTTGACGCAAGCAGCAGGACGAGACGAGGAGCAGAGGTAGGCTAGTAGTGGCGCCTTTGCTCTTGGCCGGAAAGGATCTGCGGATTCCCTTCGCGCGCAGAAATCAACCCGGCTAGGGTTTCGCGCGAGATAGGGTGCACGGGCGTGCGACTGCAACACTCTGCTCGTGCTCGACGCCGGAGTAGAGAAGGTCGGGCGTCGGTGGCAGTCGCGAGGGAAAGGAACCGCTCGGGCGGTTTTTCGACGCCGCTCGCAACAAAGGGGGAGAAGGGAACGGCGAAGAGGCGAGAGGGGTTCGGGTGAATGCGGGGAGTTAGGGCTTAGGGCTTTTTATATAACTTAATTTTTGACTTTTTTGCAAATAAACCCTCCAAGTTTCGAGAATTACAACTAAGCCCTTTATTTTAAAAAAATTACCTTTTCAAAAATTTCGGTATTTAACAAACACGTGTAGGAAGAAACGTGATTGAAGTGGGTAAACGAATATTCACCCCCATCTAGCCGTGCGCACCAGTTCCAACAAGTTTCACTTTTATCCTAACAATCACTACGACTATGTTTGAGTTCTAGCTTGTCATCAATATTGACTTGTATAGGTAGATCACCCTAATATATTCGATGTGAACTTTTGGAACTATACTGGCATACCAACCCTCATGGTTGCCTGTTTCAGAAGATTCACAACTAGGGACCGCTACCAAGAGGGGACCCTATCTTGAGATCCCGCATCCTCTAGTTGACTCTCTTTCTACTATGCAACATTGCATTAGTTTTGATTCATTAAACTCTGTGATAGCCTAGGGTTCCTCATGGTTCGTTAGGTTGCACTTTAGTATCTGATTTCCCACATCACAGTTCTCTACGGATAGGAGGGTTGAGTTCTCCTTTTGATTCATCCCTAAATTCTCATAGGATTGCGATTCTCGAGCTTTTTAGCATCGAGATCGTGTTAACACGGTAGACCCAAAACACAATTCAAAACATAATGGAATGAGAGATCAAAACATGCAATTAATTAGAGAAATAGTGCTAACATAACATAAAAGTTATTCCCTAATTCTAGAATTCAGCAATTACCCTATAAACATGCAATATAATATCCTTTAAATTAGCTTGATCAAGGAAGCTCTCTGTGTTATCTCATATAGCTCGGCAAATGTTCCAGTACTTCTCATAATGCTCGGCGGAACTCCCCGTCCCAAACCTTCCTCAGTGGCCTAAGATAGCCCCATTATTCCTCTTATAGCTCAGGGGAAGAAACCCAATTACCAACAAGTATGATATCAACTAAGTTATACTCATATATCATATACACATCACATGTAGCTTAAGTAAGAGATTGTTGGATTTAATTTCTTAAGGTGGGTTTAATATAACGTGTATATATGAATACAAACCAAACCCATTTAAGTGGTCTAACTTAAGGTTATTGGGTTTCAGTAGAGTTGTGAATGAACCAAACATTCATGAATATGCTGAGTATTCGGCTTGGTAAGAGCTTATTTATGCTCTTTCAATACATATAAGATCAATTAAATGAACAAACTTGAACAACTCATTAAACTAAATAAATAAGTTTGAACACATGTGTTCAACTCATTAACGTTCGTGAACATGTTCATGAATAATATCCGTAAACAATGATTATAATAAATTCTTATCAACATGCCTAGTAAACAAAAAAAATCAAAAATGAAAAAACATGTTTGTATTATGAAGCTCAATAACCAAACAAACAAACTTAAAAGGTAAAAATTATAAACAATCAAAAAAGTTTGAATTGAGAATTCGATAACATTTAAACAAACCAAGCTTGAGCTCATAAAAAATAAACCAAGCTAAATTTAAACAATCATTTCAACAGCTTGGTTTGCTTTGGGCTCGACTCGTGTTGGCTCGGTTATCTTATCAAACAAACTAAAACACCATAAAGATTGGCTCGGCTTGACTCGTTTAGAATTCTAGATTTTGGATTATTGGATATGGGTTAATGTGTACAACCTTTTAACTCGATCCGTTAACATATATGTGCATATCAGATTCCTATATATAAGATTGGCCTCCGATGATTTAGAGTATCTTGACATCTTGCCTTCATTCTCTATTGAAAAAGGTTTTGCGTCCGGGGCTATGGTACAGCGATAGGGCGACTAATCACTATCACAGGCATCCGCGGTTTGATCCTCAGCTACGGTGTATTTGCGGAAATTTTTTCTCCAAATGAGACGCGAACCCTGGGATGTTGGGCTTCTAAAACGCCCACCGCGAGCGCTTCCCGATTTACCCTGGTGACCGGTGAAAAATTTTCGTGAGACCGGATCGAAGTTGGAAAAACCTCGTTAATCATCTATTAAAAAAGGTTTTGGGACGTTGTCATCCTAAATCCTTTCGAAAACCTTCTTCTAGTTTTTCGCTATATCTTCTTCTATAGCGATCGAGCACATGACGCATCAGGATAAGGATAATGGTCCTCCAATCAAATTACTTTTTTTTATTATTCATTTACTATTTTATGCCATATTTCATTGAAATTAGATTTGTGTTTTTGTGTTTTTCTTATTACTAATAAATACGGCATATTAGACTTTTGCGTGATTTGGATTTTTCAGAACTCTATGTTTTTAAGAAATAAACTACGTTTTAAAGAAACATACTGGAAACAGTTCAGTTGGCATTTCATATGGATCTCATACATAAAAATGGGCAAGACTCAACGAAAAATATTTTGATTTTTTTAAAATAAACACTCTTGGTGGCTGTGAATATTAATATATAACATGACATTCATATTCTTTACAAGAACTACTCTTCTCCTTGTTTTATTTGATCATATTCCTACTAGTGTTCGTGTTCTTATGTAATAAGGGCAACTAAAGACACTTATAATACATGTTCTGAGCAATCACATGTTAGTCATGAGCAACATATTCCTGATCGTTTCCATTCTCGTCACTGCATCTGCCATGGTGATCCGCTCCGCCGGCGACCCCTTAGCGCAGCAAAGACCAACCATAAACACCGACTCCAAGCACTGCTTTATTCTTCCGGCCGTCTGCTTCCCAATCATGAACTCCAACGCCACGTCTTCGCCCCCTTCCGAGAACATCGCCGGATCCGCCACGCCTCCGGTGACGTCAACTCCGGCGGCGAGCTTTTCCTCTATAAAATTTTGCAGTGAAAACCCGTCCTTGAACTCCTCGTCCGTCGGCCGCTTCCCCGTGAACAACTCCAGCAGCAGCACGCCGTAGCTGTATACATCTGCCTGCGTTGATATCAGCCCGCCCATCCCATACTCTGCAAATCGAACAAAAAAAGCCAATTTTAACATCTCGGGGAAATTTGATCGGCCAAATTATAAACTCTCTGGAGCGTGCAGCACCTGGAGCCATGTAGCCGATGGAACCTTTAATGGCGACGGAAGAAGATTGGTAAACGCTGGAGCTCCTCGTGAGGAACCTGGCGATGCCGAAATCCCCCACGCGAGCGGTCATGTTGGCGTCGAGAAGCACGTTGCTGGGCTTCAAGTCGCAGTGGATAATCGGCTTGTCGCAGTGGTCATGAAGATAGTTCAAGGCCGCGCCAACGTCGATAGCGACGCTGATCCTCTGCACGAGGCCCAATCTCTTCGTATTATGGAGCTTCTTGTCGCTTGGATAGGGGTGCAACCAGTTCTCCAAGCTCCCGTTCGGCATGAACTCGAACAGAATGGCTCTGAATTCGTCGTTGCCCGTGGAGTCGATGCTGACGCAGGTGGTGAGGATTTTGACGAGGTTCCGATGGCGGATGTTGCGAAGGGCTTCGCACTCAGCAATGAAGGCCTTGAAAGCTCCGCGGTGCTCGAGGTCGAGCACCTTGACCGCGATTTGCTCGTCGCCAAGGAAGCCTCTGTACACCGAGCCATAGCTTCCGACGCCGATCAAGTTTTCCGGGGAGAAGTCATCGGTGGCCTTCACCAAGTCCCTGTATGACACTTTGGTGTGAACATTATCAATTGTCTGATCGCCGTGGACCATGGAATTTTCGTCAATCATCTGCCGTCGTCGTCCCACAACGTAGAACGCAGTCAAGAGAGCAATACACAAGAACAAAACAGACACCGGCAGTGCTATTGCGAGCGCGAGCCGCCAATTCTTCTTGGATTTGTGAGTTGGGCAGGAAGGCAGATGCAAACTCGCAATGCCGCCGCAGATTCCTCTGTTTCCCTCGACGTCAAACTCGCTAGAATTAAGGAACACTCCTTGACTTGGCACCTCACCGGATAAAGAATTGTAGGAAAGGTTGAGATTCTCCATGTCCTGGTAATTTCCTAGGAACTCCGGAATTGGACCGGACAGGTTATTGTGCGAGAGGTCCAAGCCTCTGAGGCCCTTCAAGTCGGCAAGCGAGTGAGGAATGGCCCCTTCGAAGAAGTTCCTGCTCAAATTGAGATATTCCAGAACTTGGCATTCTCCAATTGTGCTCGGAATGCGTCCGGAGAAGCTGTTGTTGTAGAAGGACAAGTACGGAAGGTTGCGCAGCATGCCGACCTCCTGCGGTAGCGGCCCGCTCAGGTAGTTGTTGGACATGTCGACGAAGTTCGACAGGGCTTCGATGCTTAGAACTTCAGGTGGAATTGAGCCGGTGAGCTGGTTGTTAGATAGGTCCAAAATGTTTAGATTTTGGCACTTCCCGAGTTCCGCCGGTATCCTGCCGGTTAAGAAATTTCCAAAGAGTACGAGCTCGTTGAGCTGAGCCAAGTTTCCGACGGCCGGGGGAATGGTGCCGGTAAACTTGTTGTCGTACAAGATCAATGATTCCAAGTTGACGAGCTCACCGAGGAAGTCAGGGATGGGGCCGGTGAACTGGTTCTCGTTCATACCCAGGGTCACCAGGTTAGTGAACCTCCTGAACGTGGCTGGAAAGTTTCCGGAGATGCGGTTCCGACCCAGGGTGAGGCTCTTGAGCCTCCTGGAGAGGTTGGCAAAGGAGGCTGGGAGCTCGCCGGCAAGTTGGTTCTCCACGAGGTTGAGCTCCTCCAGCCACGTGCAGTTCGCCAGGGAGGCTATGAAGTCCCAGTCTTCAGGAGCTGCCGCCACAAGCTGGTTTGTACCGAGGTAGAGCTGCTTCAAATTAATCAATTTGCTTCCCAGACTTCGCGGTATCTGTCCGCTGAAATTGTTGCTGTTGATGTCGAGTTGCTCGAGAAGCACGGCGTTATTCAGCGACGCCGGAATCGGTCCCTCGAGTTGGTTGTAGGCCAAACCGAGCACCCGCAGGTTTGGCAAAGTGTCGCCGATGTCATCCGGTAGCGTCCCCGTGAAGTTGTTGTAGGCCATGCTTAAAGTATGTAAGTAAGTAATTCGGAAGAGGGACCAGGGAATGTGGCCATTGAGCTTATTGTACGACACCTGCCAGAACTCGAGCATCTGGAGATTGCCTAAATCCTCCGGTAGTCTGCCTTCGAGGTGGTTGAACGCCAAGTCGAGGGTTTGGAGCGAAGAGAGGTTGGTGATGGAGGGAGGGATTGGCCCGGTGAGGGCGTTGGTGGAGAGGCTGATGTAGGTGAGATTTACCAGTCCACCGATCGAATCGGGGATACCTCCCGTGAGATTGTTGTTGCTGAGGGAGACGACCTCAAGGTGGACCATTCTTTCCAGCAGGTGAATTTCGCCGGAAAGTGCGTTGGTTGAGAGGTCAAGGTACCGGAGACTCGTCAGATTTCTCATCGTCGACGGGATGGCTCCGGCGAGCTGGTTGTTCGCGAGGTATAGCACGCGGACGGAATAGAGGTTCGCGAACGACGTCGGGATTCTGCCGTTGAGCTGGTTGTAAGAGAGGTCGAGGTAGGAAACGTTTAAGAGGTCGCCGAGGGATGAAGGGATCTCTCCCGTGAGCGTGTTGCACGAGAGGTTGAGGTAGGAAACTTTTAAGAGGCTGCCGAGCGATGACGGGATCTCGCCGGTGAGGTTGTTGTAAGAGAGGTCGAGGTAGGAAACGTTAAAGAGGCCGCTGAGGGATGAAGGGATCTCGCCGGTGAGCGTGTTGTTTGAGAGATCGAGTGTTCTGAGAGAGACAATCCTCCCCAGCGAATGGGGAATCCCTCCGGTGAGACCGTTGTCGGCGAGGCTCAGAAAGAGGAGGTTGGGAGGGGGTTTGGAGCCGAACTGGGCCGGAATGGCGCCCGAAAGGGAATTGGCGGTAAGGTCGAGGAGGGTGAGGTTGGCGCAGAGATCGAGCGTGGCCGGAAGTGTGCCGTTCAATTCGTTGTAGCTCAAGTCGAGTTGGCTAAGCCCGACCAACCGATCTAGCTCCGGTGGGATTTCACCGTACATGGCGTTGTTGGGGAGGAGCAAGGAGGAGAGGTAGGTGAGGTTGGCGATGGCGGGGGAGATGACGCCTTTGACGCCGACGGCGGTGAGGTTGAGGGAGGAGACGCGGCCAGGGTGGGCGGCGTCGGTGCATGCGACGCCCGGCCAGCGGCAGAAGTCCGGCGTGGCGTTCCACGGCCGGAGGAAGCCGCTGGGGTCGTGTGATATGGCGGCGCGGAAGGCGAGCAGGGCGGCGCGGTCTGCTTCAGGTCCGGTTGCGTCAGTGGCGGAGTGGCAAGTGGGGAGGGAGTGTGGGAGGAGACAGAGGAAGGCAAGGATCGGTATGATCTTCATGGGCAAAGCAGTGAATGAATGCAAAGAAGAATTCACTCGATGAACTGCCTAGTGAGTGTCAAGGAACGTGACGAATTATATAGAAAGCAGAGTGATAAGTTTTGAGTGGAGACGTAGAAAAAGATGAGAAGTTAGACTTTGACTTCTGTTGGTGGGGATTTGAACGGCAGTGCCACGCACTTCGGTCTATGTCTCGCATTTTCAAAATAATAATAATAATAATTATTATTATTATTATTATTATTATTAATTCTTTAATGAATTTATGTCAAATGAAAAATATTGGCATCCACACTATAACCTTTCTTATCATTAATAATGTAAACAAAATAATTTAAAATTATAAAATGCATAAATTTCTATATTAACAATTTTATGCATTATATATATATATATATATATATATATATACACAACTCCGCCTGTGACGACCTAGTCATGGCCGGTCCCAAGCCCGGATAAAGGAGGAGGGTTGCGTTAGGTTGCCAGCCAGCGTAAAAAAACTATGGCAAATACTCAATGAATGGATCCATTAAAGTATTATGCTAATGCTAGGATGTTCCCCGGAAGGAACGCGTTGCAGGGTCCGACTGTAACGTCTCGGCAAGGACCGCTACATCTCCAGAACCCGGGTGTAGTGCTAAATATGCAAGGGTTCGCGTTGCAGGGTCCGACTGTAACGTCTCGGCAAGGACCGCTACATCTCCATGAGAACTTGGGTGTAGTGTTAAATAGGTAAGAGTTCTCACACCATAGGTGGACTAAGAATAAACATTATAAGAAAAGTAATAGTCTCAGATTTGGAACATGGAATATAGGAACTCTCACTGGTAAAACAATGGAGGTAGTAGATACAATGATTAGGAGAAAAATTAGTATTTTGTGTGTGCAAGAGACAAAATGGGTAGGTGAGAAGGCAAAAATGATAGAGAACTCGGGTTTTAAGTTATGGTATACAGGAAAGAGTAAAACAAGAAATGGAGTGGGTATTTTTGTAGATAGTTCTTTAAAAGATGAAGTTGTTGGTGTAGTTAGAAAGGGGGATAGAATTATAGCTCTCAAGATAGTAGTGGCGAAAGAAGTTGTGAACGTAATTAGCATATATGCACCTCAAGTAGGATTAGATGAAGAAACTAAATCAAGATTTTGGAGCGATTTAGATGAGGTATTACAAAACATTCCGCCAAATGAAATGATTTTAATAGGAGGCGATCTAAATGGACATGTCGGAGCGAAAAATGAAGAATATGAGAGAGTACATGGGGGTTATGGGTTTGGAACAAGAAATGAAGAAGGAAAAACTATATTGGATTTTGCGATAGCATATGACCTTATACTAGCTAGTACATTTTTTAAGAAAAAAGAAGAACACTTGATCACATTCAAAAGTGGGAATAATAAATCACAAATTGATTATTTTATGGTTAGGAAGAGAGATAGGAAGATTTGTAAAGATTGTAAGGTTATCCCTGGAGAAAGCTTAACTACCCAACATAGATTAGTAGTGTTAGATATACGCCTTAGTTATAATATCAATAGAGGAAAAATATACACGACTCCTAGAATTAAGTGGTGGAAGTTAAAGGATGGGAAGCAAAACATATTGAAGGAGAAGGTAGGAATACAAGCATTAGATGAAATATATAGCGACTCTAATACGACATGGGATAAGATGGTATCAAAGTTGAAAATAGTAGCTAAGGATGTACTCGGTGAGTCAAAGGGGCATGCACCACCAAGGAAGGAATCTTGGTGGTGGAATGAGAAAGTACAAGAGAAAGTGAAAGAAAAACGAATAGCTTATAAGGAATTATATATTTGTAAGAACGAGGAAAACTTAAAAAAATATACAATAGCCAAGAAAGAGGCTAAGAAAGCAGTGAATGAAGTAAAAAATAAAACTTTTGAACGATTATATCAAAATTTAGATACAAAAGAAGGGGAAAGAGACATTTATAAAATAGCTAAAGCAAGAGAAAGGAAAACAAGAGACCTTAGTCAAATAAGATGTATTAAAGATGAATGCGATAGAGTACTAGTAAATGATAGCGAAATAAAAGAGCGGTGGAAGATTTACTTTCATCAACTTTTTAATGAAAGTTTAGGGGACCAACTTGACTTAGGCAATTTAAGTATTTCAAATGAGTATAGAAATTTTAATTTTCATCGGAGAATTCAAACTTCAGAAGTAGAACAAGCTTTGAAAGGGATGCAAAATGGAAAGGCCGTGGGACCGGATGATATCCCAATAGAGGTATGGAAATGTTTAGGGAAAAAAGGTATTGAATGGCTTACAAAATTATTTAATTTAATATTGAAAACAAAAAAAATGCCTAATCAATGGAGGGTAAGTAGTCTAGTTCCCTTATATAAGAACAAAGGAGACATACAAAATTGTGCAAACTATAGGGGTATTAAATTAATGAGTCATACCATGAAACTTTGGGAAAGAGTAATAGAAAAAAGATTGAGGAAGGAGACCACGGTAACCGAAAATCAATTTTGGTTCATGCCTGGAAGGTCGACAATAGAAGTTATACATCTTCTTAGGCAATTAATTGAAAAATATCGGGAGCAAAAGAAAGATCTACACATGGTATTTATTGATTTAGAAAAAGCTTATGATAGGGTACCAAGAGAAATTATATGGAGAATTCTAGAAAAGAGAGGCGTTAGCGTAACATATATTGACCTAATTAAAGATATGTATGAAGATGTAACGACTAGAGTGAAGACTTCAGGTGGATTGACTGAAGCATTTCCAATAAGGATAGGGTTACATCAAGGATCAGCTTTAAGTCCCTATCTTTTTACACTAATCATGGATGAACTCACTAGGCACATTCAAGATACAGTGCCATGGTGCATGTTGTTTGCAGATGATATTGTTTTGATAGATGAGACACGTGAAGGAGTAAATGCTAAACTAGAATCTTGGCGGGAAACTCTAGAAATGAAAGGTTTTAGGCTTAGTAGAGTAAAGACTGAATATATGGAATTTAAGTTTAGCAATGCTAGACATAGTGAAACAATTGTTAAGATAGGAGATGATGAGTTGTCTAAAATCGAGAACTTTAAGTATTTAGGATCGTTCTTGCAAAGTGATGGAGGAATTGAGAGAGATGTCTTACATAGAATACAAGCAGGATGGTTGAAATGGAGATTAGCATCGGGTGTCTTATGTGATCGTAAAGTACCTCTAAAACTTAAAGGGAAGTTCTACAAAACGGCAGTTAGACCTGCTATGTTATATGGTGCTGAATGTTGGGCTATGACTCGAGCACATGAGCAAAAGATGAAAGTTGCAGAGATGAGGATGTTAAGGTGGATGTGTGGTCATACGAGGATGGATAGAATAAGGAATGAGAGTATTAGAGAGAAAGTCGGAGTTGCATCTATTGAAGAAAAACTTCGGGAGACACGTTTGAGATGGTACGGACATGTACTTAGAAGACCAATAAATGCCCCTGTTAGACGATGTGAAACTATGATAAATACGCACATTAAAAGAGGGAGAGGAAGACCAAAAAAGACTTGGTTGGCAACAATAAAACAAGATAAATTTTATTTAAATCTAGATGATGATATAGTAGGGGATAGAACTCAATGGCGTAAAAGGATCCATATAGCCGACCCCACCTAGTGGGATAAGGCTTTGTTGTTGTTGTTGTTGTTGTATATATATATACACACACAATGATGCTCACCAGCGGACCATTCTTGCGGACTAGTGCGGACCTGCCCTCGTGGCAGGTCCACGTGGCAGGTCCATGTAATCAACCGTCTAAAGTGCTCGACTAAACTTACACGCGAACGAAGCCCTAACTCCCTCCCTCGCCGTCTTCGCACGACTCCTTCTCGTCGAACCATCGAAGCCACACCAGCCTCCCTCGACGTCTTCGCCCTCGCCGAACTCCCTAGCTTCACACAAGTCCTTCTCGCCGGGGAAGCCGAAGCAATGTGTTAAGACTGAAAACCCTAGATTCGGCTAGGAAGGAAGATGAAAAGGAACTTCGCGCTACGGGGAGGAGGAGGCAGGGAGGGAGTATTAAATTAAAAGAAGTAGAGAGAGAAGAGAGATAGAGAGAAGAAAGAGATAACAAAATAACTTTCTTAATTGAAAACAACTTGTCCATAAAATACACAATTTATAGGTACCTTAGGAGACCTAGTCAAATGAAAAATTAATAACGAAACTGTTAATTAACAGATTAATAAGAAAAATGTCTAATAATATAATAATATAATAATATAAATTTATTCTCTTTAATCTCTTTTACCCCCAACAAACTTAACGGGAGATCTCGGACATTGAGTTTGCATGATAATTTGCTAAATCTTTGTTTGGATAATGGCTTGGTAAGGATATCAGCAATTTGATATTTTGCAGTGATATAAGAAACAGATAATTGTTTTCTTGCCACGCGCTCTCGAACAAAATGATAATCAATTTCAACATGTTTTGTACGAGCATGAAATACTGGATTTGATGTAAGATATGTTGCTCCAATATTATCACACCAAATTTGTGGTGCAGTATCTGATGCAAGATGAAGTTCCGAAATAAGGGATTGAAGCCAAATAATTTCTGACGTTGCATTAGCTATAGCTTTATATTCAGATTCAGTGCTTGAACGAGATAATGTAGGTTGCTTTTTCGAATTCCAAGAAATAAGGTTTCGTCGATGAAATATTACATATCCCCTAGTAGAGCGTCTATCTTCAAGAGAACTAGCCCAATCCGCATCGCTATAGGCATGTAAATCTCGAGATGAGTGTCGATATAAAAGAAGACCATGTAGAATAGTGCCTTTGAGATAACGAAGTATTCTCTTCACACCTTCCCAATTTTGTTCAGTAGGAGTATGCATGAACTGACAAGCACGATTTACTACAAATATAATATCAGGGCGCGTAATAATAACATACTGTAAAACTCCATCAATGCTTCGATAAACCTGGGGATCAATCATCACTGAAGATGAGGAAGGTGAAGAGACATTATTTGGAGTAATAGGTGTAGAGATCGGACGTGCTCCATCCATTTTAGCTCTTTGAAGAAGCCCAGTAATATATTTGCTCTGAGAGAGGATATAACATTCATCATGTGGAATAAGTTCAATACCAAGAAAAAAATGAGCATTTCCTAAATCTCGAATAGGAAATTCCTGATTGAGAAGGCTTAATAAATTTAAGATGCCCTTTTCATCATTGCCAGTTAATAGAATGTCATCCACATAAATAAGAAAAAATATCATAGATCGATCATTATGTTTGTAGAATAAAGAGGAGTCAGTTTTTGATCCAGAAAAACCATGAGCCTGTAACCATTTAGATAATCGATGAAACCATGCACGAGAAGCTTGCCGAAGACCATATAAAGATTTCTTGAGATGACAAACATGAGATGGAAATTGTGGATGAATAAACTCAGGTGGTTGCTCCATAAAAATCGTTTCCTCAAGAATACCATGAAGAAATGCATTAGAAACATCTAATTGTCCGATAGACCAATTAGAACTAATAGCTACTGATTACAATAATCTGACAGATGTAATTTTGATGACTGGGCTAATGATGTCATTGAAGTCAATACCTGGTTGTTGACTAAATCCTTTGGCTACAAGGCAAGCTTTAAACCGTTCAAGAGAACCATCAGCTCGATGCTTAAGACGGAATATCCATTTTGGCCCACAACATTCATGGACGGAGTGCGCGGAACTAGGCTCCATGTTCCATTGCGAAGAAGTGCATCAAATTCTGTAGCCATTGCTTTACGCTAATTTGGATCCCTGTTTGCCTGTGTAAAGAAAGTTGGTTTAATAGTTTTTGAGGAAACCACTAGAGCTCGAGGAAGAAGATATCGAGTAGTCATTGGTGGGCATCGTACATATATGTCAGTTAAGGGAAGCATGCGACGAGGAGCATTATCATCCGAATCACTTATTGACGGTGATGAGGAAGTGGGTTGGCATGGTGAGTTTGTTGCCGAACCTGTATTATCCGGGGATCCAGAGCTAGAGTGCATATTATCTTCGGCTGGTCAGACTTCTAAGATTGGAGCAGCAACTTGAGGCGATTCTGATTGAATAGGAGAGTTATTAGGGAGCTCCGGAGCAGGACCTAGGATGTCATCTCTTCTGATAATGTTGGGTGGCATCAAGAAAGTATCATCTGTATCTAGAGAAGAGATTGAAGAGGCTGCCGAAAAAGGGAATAGAGATTCATCAAAAGTAACATGTCGTGATGTATATATCTGTCCAGTTGGTATATGTAAGCAACGATACCCATAATGCATATTACTATAACCAAGGAAAACACATAATAATGAACGAGAGTTAAGATTGTGTTTAGAGTAGGGGGCGTAACCATGGATAGCATGCCCAACCAAAGATTCGAAAAAAGGTGTATTCAGGAGTTTGATTATAAAGTTTTTCTAAAGGACACTTATGATTGAGCAATGGAGTATGAAGTCGATTTATGAGATATACTGCAGTATAAACAGCTTCATCCCAAAATTTACGCGGAACCGATGCATGATGAAGAAGAGCTAAGGCAGTTTCAACTATATGTCTATGTTTTCTCCCGGCAGAGCCATTTTGTTCTGGAGTGTGAGGGCAAGAAACTCGATGAACAATCCCACAAGAGACAAGATGACGATGAAGAACTTGATATTCTCCTCCCCAATCAGAATGCAGAGAGAGTATTTTGCGATTAAAATATCGTTCAACTTATTTTTGAAAATTACAGAATATATCAAATAAATCAGATTATCTCTTCATACGATAAAGCCAAGTGTATTTATAAAATGATCAATGAAGGTAACATAATATAAGAAACCTTGGTTAGACAAGATAGGTGCAGGACCCCAAATATCAGAATAAATTATTTCAAGTGGAAAATTGGAAACGCGTTCAGATGAAGAAAAAGGTAACTTATGACTTTTAGATTTCATGCATGCCTGACATGAATGAAATAGAGATGAAGTAAAGGAAGTAGGTAACTTATACCTATTTATGATTGACTGAACAATATGAAGGGAAGGATGACCAAGTCGAGCATGTCAGACTGGTTTATTTGCGCGTTCACCAATAAAAGCTTTGATTGAAGATTTTTGTAGATAGTAGAGACCATTTTTTATTTTTCCAAGAAATACAGTAGTATTTGTTCCTCTATCTTTTATAAGATAATGATTATGATGAAATTCAAAAAAGACATTATTATCAAGGGAAACCTGACGTACGGAGAGTAAATTTTTAGTAATGGATGGAATATGAAAGATGTTGCGCATGTGAAAAGTACGATTAGATAAATGAATGTATGTGTTTCCAAGATTAGTAATATGTAAACTTGAGCCATCACCTACTTGTACCGTATCCGAACCAGTGTATGGTAGTACTTTTGTAAAGATATTGTAGTCTGATGTGACATGATGAGTTGCTCCAGTGTTAATATACCATTCAGTAGATAAAAATTTTGAAGGTTTGCCATGAGTAGACACAGATGAGAGAACTTTAGGACGAACTTGTGAAGTTAAAGATCTTCTTAAAGCTGAAGGGCCACCGATGAAGGTTCTGTCAAGTCTTTTAGGACATTGAATACCAGTATGTCCAATTTGGAGACAAATTTGACATTTTCTTAAAGCTGAAGGACCACCGATGAAGGTTCTGTCAAGTCTTTTAGGACATTGAATACCTGTGTGTCAAATTGGAAACAAATTTGACATCTCTAAATAATAATAAAGAACCAAAAATTATTGTAGCTTGGGCCAAAAGGCACGGAGATTATTCCTCTTTTCCTGTACTTTCCCGTCGGGAGTTGGCGGGTGATAAAAACGAGGAACGAGGATGACGAGCAAAAAAAAAGAAAAGAGGAGCTATAGCTCTGATACCATATTAAATTAAAAGAAGTAGAGAGACAAGAAAGATAGAGAAAAGAAAGAGATAACAAAATAACTTTCTTAATTGAAAAAAACTTGTCAATGAGATACATAATTTATAGGTACCTTATGAGACCTAGTCAAATGAAAAACTAATAACGAAATTATTAATTAATAGATTTATAAAGATTCTGTCAATTAACAGATTAATAAGAAAAATGTTTAATAATATAATAATATAAATTTATTCTCTTTAATCTCTTTTAGGGAGGGAGTTAGGGCTTCGGTTGAGAGGCTTTATGACAAGGAAGTTCGCGCCACGGGGAGGAGGGAGCGAGGACGCCACAGGGAGGCAGAGAGGAAGGGAGTTCGGCGAGGGAGAAGACGTCGAGGGAGGCTGGTGCGGCTTCGATGGTTCTGCGAGAAGGACTCGTGCGAAGACAGCGAGGAAGGGAGTTAGGGCTTCGTTCACGTGAAAATTTAGCCGAGCACTTTAGACGCTTGATTACGCGGACCTGCCACGAGGGCAGGTTCATGGCAGGTCCGCCCAAGTCCGCAAGAACGATCCGCAGGAGAGCATCATTGATATATATATATATATATATATATATATATAATCAAGAAGTTCAAAAAAGATTAAATTATAAATGTATTCGAAAGGGAATCTTTAAACGGCTTTTTATCAAATGACGCATGTGAGAATTAAAAATTACCAAAAGACGTATTGAAGTTTCATTTTTATCAAAGGGCGCAACTATTGAAGTGATTTTCCTCTTATACCCCTCCCGCCAAGAATTGCTTTTCTATTTCTCTTTCTCAATTGAAATTCTGAGACATCTGAATCTGCTTTTTCAGACTTTTCAATTTAAAATAATATATTATGGGAATCGGCTAAAAATTGTAAGGTAAATAAAGAAAAAAATCAGTTAAAAGAATATCTCTTCCAGCATGATTTCAAAAATATAAAGAGATATTTTTTTATATTTGATTAATATAAATTAATATATTAAATAATATATTAATATATAAAATACCTATCAAAATACGTGATTTCAGATTAAACCCATGCAGGGCCTGAAGTCATCTGATTTCAGGCGCAACATGTACTCAAAATTTTTTTCATTTTAAAAATATTTTTTATAATATTTAATAATTATTTATTAAATTAATTATTTATAGGGTAATTTTTTATATAATTCTACAATTTTGACAAAATCCTCTCATTTTATTGAAATATTCGGGTATGATCAAAATATGCTTATATTTGTTTAAAATTGAAATAACAAGGTTCCATCTGGATACTACATAAATACACAATGCATAGCAAAACTGGATTCCTTGTAGACTATCAACTCATATTTTGAAAATTTTTTGCAATAGGACTTTTGTCGGTCCATCAGTGGGTACGACACAAGTGGCACGAAACAAGAAAATCATTTTTTGTGGTTAAGACTAAGTTTTGACATCATAATTACCATCTCCTAGCTCAACCCAACCTAGTGATATCAAGTATTAAGAAATTCAATATCATAGGTCTATCAGTGGGTTTTGGTGAAAACTCACTAATAGACATAGAAAAGTTCGATTGCAATAGTTTCATACATTATGAGTTTATGGTGTTGCAAAGACTCGAATTTGCTATCGAATGTGTATTTAGGGGCATTTGAGATATTCTTGGAATGTGGCACCTCAGTATTGTGCATAATATATAATATTTCTCGGTGCATTTCCTGTGTGTGATTTTACTCAGGAAGTTGAATAATTTTAGCACTCCCTGGATATTTTAAGGAAGGGGGGCAAAAGTTAAAAAGAAATGAGTTTGGTGTGGTCTAAAACTTCATCCCCTGAAAAAATCAATTGGATTTTATTTCAAGTCGAAAGAAGACCTGAAATAAATTGATTTCAGACCCTCTTTGGGCCTGAAATATTTTTATTTCAGGCCCAAAGAGGTCCTGAAATTTTTTATTTCAGGTCCAAAGAGGACCTAAAATTTTATGGATATTTAGTTGTTGTCTTATGAGTTCTGATTTTCTGGAAGAATATAACAACGAGGTTATACTTTTTAGTTGTTTTCTTAAGAACAATTGCTTCCTGTAATTTGCTTTCATACAAATAGTTGGGGATCGATGTGCATTGGTTATGTTGTTGAATTGCAATAGTTTTCCATGTTAAATATCATTTTCTAGCAAATACTTTCAGGCCAAAGAGGGTCTGAAATAAAAAAATATCAGGCCCAAAAAGGATCTGAAATGAAAATTTTCAGGTCCAAAGAGGTGTTATCTGATTGCAATAGGACCTACAAAAGTCCTATTGCGACAAATTCTGAAAATATGAGTTGATGGTCTACAAGGAACCCAATTTTGCTATGCATTGTGTATTTAGATAGTATCCAGATGGAATCTTCTTATTTCAAGTTTAAACAAATGTAGGCATATTTTGATTATACCTGAATATTTCAATAAAATGAGAGGATTTTATCACAACTTGTAGAATTATATAAAAGATTGTCCTATAAATAATTAATTTAATAAATCAAGATTAAATATTATAAAAAATATTTTTAAAATGAAAAAAAATTTAAGTGCACGTTGGGCCTGAAGTCAAATGATTTCAGGCCCTACGTGGGTTTGAATCTGAAATCACATGTTTTGATAGTTTTTTTTATATATTAATAGATTTATTAATATATTAATTTATATTAATCAAATATAAAAAACATCATTTATATTTTTGAAACCATGGAAGAGATGCTTCTTTTAACTGTTTTTTTCTTTATTTATCTTATATTTTTAGCCGATTCCCATAATATATTATTTTAAATTGAAAAATCTGGAAAAGTAGGTTTTGATGTCTCGAAATTCTAACTTCAAAATTCTAACTGAGAAAGAGAAAGAGGAAGAGAAAAATAATTCTTGGCGGAAGGGTATAAGAGGAAGATTACTTCAATAACTATGCCCTTTGGTAAAAATGAAATCTCAATACGTCATTTGGTAATTTCTAATTTTCGTATGCGTCCTTTGGTAAAAAGTTTGCTTTTTACATTTCCCTCTTACTTTTATAATTCTGTTAAAATGGACAGAAAAGTAAAAATCGGAAATGGCAGTGTTTAAATGACAATCGGAACCAAGTCGATTTCATATTAACATTTTCCCTCATTGGCGTTGTGTGGGAATTGTTGACCAAGTCAACTTATATGGCAATTGAATCCCTCTCAGGCAAATTAAGTCTAAATTAGGTTTAAAAAAATAATTAACTAAAATTTTTCAATATCCAACAATCTATCCGGTTTCATAAAATTTTTCACCAACTGCCAAGATAAATTAAAAAGTACTCACAATGGGCGGTCAAAAAATCCAACGTTTCAGGATTCGCGTTACATTAAGAGAAATTTTTTTTACAAAATATATTATAATTAAGGATCGAATAGTAAAAGTCTAAGATAACAATTAATTATCCTTCCGCTATATCATAACCCGAGACGAATTAGCATTCAAAATAAAATTAAAGATCTCGAGGTCAATCAAACGTATTTCACAACATTAAACATCACGCGGTCAATCAAACATATTTCGTTGTAGGGTAATAATGCAACGTAGAATATCTTTTTAATTTTTTAAATATTTAAAAATTAAATATTTGATGAATTATTTTTTTAATGAATAGTCTAAAAATCAATTCTTTAACGGACTGATAGATTAGCACTTTTCAATTTACGCAATAAATTTCGTTATAATTTTCCAACACGATGTGTGAGAAAAGTATGATTCACAAACTTATCATAAGGCAAAATAATGACGCAATGACTTCGCTTTCTGCGCATGCCAGGGAAATAAACTATGACTAGTCAATTTCATGGTTGATCAATATAGATTGGGCCTAAGTTTAATAAATTTCATCTAATTAATTTTGAAAATAGATAAATATTCCCCTTATCAAATAAATTGATGGCACTGGGCTGATGCAATATTTATTATAATATATAAATGTGTTGTCAATATTTTATTATGATATATAATTTTTTGGAAATATCTATCTTTTAATTATGCAGATTATATTTAATTTTAATTATCAAATAACATTGTGGGAATTCAGATATGATTAAATATATGTAGCCACTTAATCATTTAATATGCATTGATAAAAAGAGGGATATTTAAACCATACAAGTTAACCTTTTATTTGAACGTAGAACAAATCGAGTAAAATTAATATTAAAATCTTCCTCGTAAAGTCAGGTCAAACTACGAGTGTAACAGCATCAAACAGCACCAGTTAAGTCAAATAAGGTGGGAAAAGAGGTATGAGATCGGAATTCCAACTTCATAAATACATTCAGACTAAAATGACGATTGAAATCCTCCGGATAAAGCCAAGTCAAACTATGAATCTAACAACATCGAGCACCACAAGTCAAATAGATTTTGTTGTAATTGGTACAATGATACTTTTTCAACACGAGATGGGAAAAGAGGTATGAGATCAGAATTCAAACTTACATTGAGGCAATGACTTGTCGCCGTGGCTGGGAAATGAATTCCACAGTCCAAAGTTTCTTTCCCATCCATTTACACGAGATTCGAAATCAATTCGAATAAGTCTTGACTAGTCCATTCGACTTAGAGAAATTGGGCCCGTGTAACGTGGGGCTATGATAGTTGGGCCTCACATAATTTTTTTTATTAAATGAAAAACTCATTTAGTATCTACATGAGAAGTTAAGGAGTGATAGAGGAGAGAAGAGAAAGACGAAGGAAAGTGTCTTAGCGACTCATGTGACTTCTGTGCTGGTTCGCTTTGATGTTGAATTTGATAGTAGATGAATTTGGGATGATCGATCTGATACTATAAAAGTTTTGTATCGATCATCAGAGTAAATCAAGAAGCGTTCGCGATAGGCGGTCTAGAAGTCCAGTATCCCGCGTCCTATTTAGAAAAAAAAATTCTGCAAAATATACTGTAGTTAGAGATCGAACCTCGGATGCTTAGGATAGCGACTAGTTGCCCTACCGCTACATTATAGCCTAGGGGTAAAAAAATGTTGGACCAGGTAGGAGATGAACCTGGGATGATCGGCCCGGTCTCACAGAAGTTTCTCATCGGTCATCAGAATAAATCGGGAAACACTCGCGATGGACGGTCTAGAAGCCTAGCGTCCTAGAGTTCGCGTCTCATTTGGAGAATTTATGCAAAATACGTCGTAGTTAGGAATCGAATCGCGGATACCTAAAATAATAATTAGTTATTCTACCGTTGTACGGTAGCTTCGGGGTGCTTGTTCCCCTTGAATGATTAACGAGGTTTTTTCAACCAACCTCGGGCGACCAACCCGGCCTCACGAAAATTTCCCACCGGCCGCCAGGGTAAATCGGGAAGCGCTCGCAGTGGGCGGTCTAGAAGCCCAGTGTCCCAGGGTTCGCGCCTCATTTGGAGGAAAAATTCTTACAAATACGTCATAGTTGGGGATCGAATCGTAGATGTCTAGAAAAGCGATTAGTCATTCTACCGCTGAACCATAGCTCCGGAGGTGCTTGTTCCCCTTGAGGAGCCTACTCGAAAGGTTTGACGTTCAGATAATGCATTAAATTTGCCTTTAATAGTGTTGCACATGAGACGACATGTTAAAGAAAAGATCATTTTTTTTCTTTCAAAAGAATAATCCGTTAAACCCACCTCTTCATACAAACGTTCTTATAACATGTCAAACACTAACCCTCAAACCTTTATTTTTACGCTATTCATGTAATTTGTGTAAATACTCATACATTAGGGATTCAAGTGCCTTAGCATTTTAGATGAGATTCAACTCTCTTTTGGACTTTTTTAACAACTTTGTTATGGTATTTTCCCTCTTGCGCGTTACGTTTGGAAGGAGATGAGGGAAGGATAAACAATGGAAAGGGAAATTTGAACTATGTTTGAGAGGGGTGAACTAAGAAAAGATAAACTTTAACTTTCCATACCTATAAAATAGAAGATTTTCTTGCACTCTAATTGAGAGTTTAAGGAAGGGTAAAGGGAATAAAAAATAATATTGTTCTAATTTTATCCCTCCCCTATCATTTCCTACTCCAATTTTAAAAAAAAAATAAAATAATTTTATAACTTTAAATATTTAAGTTTTATTATCCACCTTTTTCCCCTCAAACATGATACGACATGAGTTGCGTGAACGAACTTCCCTTCCCTCCTAAATGCCTCTTCTTCCTACCTCTCCGTTAATAAACCTTCCTACACCTATTTATGCCAAAAATTGATGTTCTTAGCTACTAGATCTACAAGAAGAGAGTGGATTCCCAAACACAAGCACAACTTTCCATTACATGGCAAATGTAACGTCACACGAAGACAGTGGACTTTTAAGAAATTTGTTGTTTTTGAATTAGATAGGTAAATTAATGCGGCGAGAGATTGCCGGCGGTAGATGATTTAGTGGCGGCTCTGCTGCGGAGACGGTCCTGCAGCAGGCGAAGGCAGAGGCTTGGGACACTGGTAGCACTTTGCGAAGAGGCCGAAGGTGTCCACTTGCCGCACGAAGTTGGTCATGCTCGCCCACCCGCCGAGCCCGAACCCGACCACCAGAACCCACCCCACGATGAAGGCGTCGACGATGAACATGGCCGTCCAGCTCGGGAGGAAGAAAGGCGGCTTCTCCGCCGCATTCTGCAAATAAGTTGGAGAGTTCACTAAGCGTTCGACGAAATGCCGAGCAGAAACAGAACATGGATGGACCTGGCGCGCGGCGGGGGTGCGGTAAGTGAGGACGTGGGCCATGGCGGGGATGACGTAGACGGTGAAGCTGACGAGGAGGGCGCCGACCGCGGAGTTGATGGGGCCGAAGAAAGGGAAGATGATGGCGAGGAACCAGATGGGGACGACGACCGGGAGGCGGGCGACGGCGCGGACGCAGATGCTTTTGGTGTCGTGCATCCCGATCACCTTCTCCCACACGAAGTATAGCGGCGTGCACGCGAAGCCGAAGGTGATGAACTGGTGGATCAGCATCAGGATCACCGCCGCGTCCCGCCACCTCGACTTGGGCAGCAGCGAGAACGCGTTAGAGTGGTTCAGAAGCTCGTCGCCGAACGCCCAGTACACGGCCGCAGCAGAGGGCAGCGTCAGCGTGAACACGTACAGCGTCGCCAGCAAGTAAATGTACTTGAACTTTTGCGGCTTCCACATCGCGTGCATGATCTCGCTGTCCATGCCAAGAAGTCAACCTCGTCCTCGTCGACTAATAAGTTTTAGACAAGTCAAACAAACACTCACACGGTGACGGCGTGGCCGCCGAAGGTGTAGAGGATGTTGGTGGCGCCGGTAAAGTAGAGCACCAGTTTGGTTGGACCGGTGTGCGTCACGCCGTCCGCCTGCATTATCCAAACCCCAAATTTGTCGACAACAATTAATAGAATCAACAAGCTAATTAAATTGGCTAATGGATCAGTTAATTACCTGCCCGTGGACGATGGCAGCGATGGCGAGGTACCAGGCGGTGTAGGTGGTCATGCCGAGGCCGAGGAAGGACCAGATCCTGTAATTGTGGAAGGAAGGGATGAAGACGGTGGTGGCGCAGCAGGCTCCAAATATGTAGGTCCATGTTCTCTTGTCCAGCCGATCATTGATGTAGTAAATGTTGCTGCATCGTCCAAAAACCACCAAATCGATCAAACTTTTTTTTTACAGATACGATTAATTCTGAAAATCAAAGAAGATGAAATATTACCTGGCACAAGCAATGAGTTGGATAACGGAGCCAAACAGGAGGAAGGTGCAGTTGAAGGCGAGACCGACGGCCTTCCAGTACGGCCCCAGCAACCCATCCAACACCTCGAACCACTGCATAAAGTTGAGAACAGAGGAAAAGGAGCAGCTCAGTTATTTTAAAATCGATCAATCGTGAAGAGAACTTGGAATTTGCTAACTGTCAGTCCGATATCGAATCATTCGAGGTGGAAGAGTATGAGGAGGAATCGATCTCTTGATATGGTGGAAATTATTGTCGAACGAGGAATTAAACAAGACGGGAGAAGAGTGAGAGCCGAAGAGAACAATACAGAGGATGGAAAGGAAGAAGGGGGCATGTGCCACCTGGATAACGTGATTCTTGAAGCTGACGTTTTCCTTTTCCTTGCGGGTGCGGTACTCGATGTAGAGGACGCTGATGAGGTACGCCGTCCAGCTTCCGAGGAACCCGTAGAACAGCTGCAAGATCAACCCCGACAGCATCCCCAGCTGCGAGAACGAGTACGGCAGCGTCAAAAGCACCTGCGCCACCTGCGTTCGATGCAAAAGGAGAAATCTTTAGCAAGATCGATCGTTCTCTTTGCAAAACAGAGGCGATGAGCTATTAAAGATTGCAACTTGATTAGAGGCGCAGCTGAACCAGGCGTCCCAGGCGGAGCCACCGTGCCAGAGCATGTCCTTCATGCTGAATCCGCGACCGTCTTCCTCCTTCCCATCGCCGACGTCCCCTCCGCCGCAGCCACCCACTTCCTCCGTTTCATTGCCGGAGCTACTAATGCCAGTCGCCGCCACGATGGCGGCCTCCTCCGCTTGCTTCTGCGCCAGCATCTTCTCCTCGGCCTCCAAGCTTCACCGTCCCGAACAGTTCAAGATCTAACGAACCAACAACAACTCAAGACGATCAACTCTCAAGCAACCCTTGGGTTTTACTTTGCACAGACCAGGAGCATAAAAGCAGCTGGAGAATTAAAAGCTAGAAGAGAAAGGAACGGATACCTTGTCACCTTTCCCTGATAACTCAGTTTTGCTACGGTCGCTGGCGCACTGACGCGGCCGCCGGCCAGCCTTTAGTTATTGCGGTGGAAGGGTGGCGGGGCTCAGTAAATGGAGGCGCTCGGAACTCGAGCAAAGAGAAGGAATCGATTGGTGGTGGCAGGCTTTTGGCCGAAAAATGTACCTGGAAGTCGCTGGGTTGCTCTGATGGTGGATTTAATGGAGCAGAGATTGAAGAATGATTAAGAACAGAGGAGCCGGCTGCCAGCTGCGGCAGCAGCCGCAGAGAGTGTGCGCTATTTGATGGAACTGCTGCTGCGGAAACGGCGAGTGAGGTGGTGGGTCCACCAACTCATCCCTTAATAAATATCATACAGAATATAATACAATTATTTTAAGTGAATATTTTATCACTATTTTTCAATAATAAAATCAGTTAAAATTAACCAACAATTAAATCAAAGAAAAATGGATGAAAACTCTTCAAATTGAAATTGATTTTTATACCTAGTCATTTGATAAAATTTTTATATGTACTCTCTGATAAGATTGACAAGATAATTTTATATATTATTTTTTTATCAATAAAAAAATAAAAATTTAGTATTTGAGTAAAAATTATTTGAGACTAAGTATTAATTTAAGAAATTTGAGTATTATTTGAAAAAAATTAAGCAGTTTCAGTGTATAATAAAATTTTTAATATACATTATAAAAATTTAAGCATTAATTAATTTAGATTAAGTATTATTTAAAGAAATTTAAATATAAAATTTAGATTTGAGTATATAAAGTTGCATCAAGATCATGATGGAAAGGCCACCGTATCAAGATCTTCACAGGAGGGGTTATCGAAATTTTATACTCAAATTTCTTAAATTAGTATTAAATCTTAAATAATTTATACTCAAATCTTTACAATATATTTTTACTCTTTTATACTGATAAAAAAAATAAACAAAACTATCTTGTCAATACTATCACTCTATCAGGGAGTACATGTGAAAATTTTATCAAATAGGGACTACATGTAAAGATAATTTTCGATTTAGGGAGTTTTCTCCGATTAAGTCTTAAATCAAAATAGTATTTATATTTCTTATACTAATAAAATTCTTTATTGGTTTGAACTGGTGTTGAAAGGAGCATGTTCCCTACGTGGAAGACTACTTTAGAAAAAAGAAATAGAATTTAATAATGGATACATACAACCAGGACCGCAAGGAATCTTTTCCAATGCACGAGAAGACGGAAATTAGCTTTTTGGCTTTGGATCCATTTCATGAAATTTCTAGATTTTAGAATTTCACTATCTATTTTGTTTTTTAAAAAAAAGTTATTTTGAATGATGTTAGTGATTATAATTATAAAACTCATGTTCGATTGATTAATGGCGATGAGCTGTACGCGTTTGTCTGTCTCACGCAATCATTAACTCCATGTTAATTTATTTTCGATCCAAACTCGTGCCGGGTTTTCGGGTCAACCCTCTACGACTCGCGATCCGAAGCGGGAAAGAAGACCGCGAACCTCCAAAACACTTGTCATTCTTAATTCTAATCTTAATCATGTTTGGCCCCGTCATTTTTGACTAATCTGTCCTCGTTTACTAGATCCGCCACTAATGTTTGACCTTCTTTTTGACGCGTAACACTAGATTTATGCGCCTTAAATCGCGAGCTAAGAGATAAAGGAGACCGTGAATCTTTTATGGCAAAAACGCACGTGTAAAAATATCAATTTCTTGGTGTATTTATTTATGGCAAGAAGCAAAAATTGAAAATTAATTTAATTAGGGGAAATTAATAATATTTTTCCCCATATTCAAGAACTAGTATATCATGTTCTTATTTGAAAGGGGAAAATAATAAGAGAGAATTATTGACATTTGAAATGATATTTATTGATAAAATAAATGCCATGGGAACTTGGAGCAGACCAGAGTGAAACAATATTTGGCTGGCAACATCACATCCCCATCAATTCGCATTCATACGTATAAACAAACATATCTATCACATTAACATTATTTTAAAAAAACAAAACATGAAACAAGGAACAAATATTGCAAAAGAATGAAAACGGAAATAAAGAAGCTCCATTATATATGGGATAATAGTCTCACGTTAGAAGTTTTAAATGAATAAAAAAGATGATGGAGAATAAATAGATTTTATTATGAATGAGACTTTAATCTCATATTGAGAGTTTTAAAATATATTAATTGATTTATATTATTTTACAAGCATGTTAATTGTGAACAAATGTATGAGAAGAGGCTTTCTCTCATGCGTGAGTGTGCAGGGGGTGCAAATCCAAAATTCGAATTTGTACTGAGCCAAGTAGATTCGTTAACCTCCAGACGTTTGGATTCGGAAGGTTAATTAGCAATAAATGACGTTAATTAAGTCATTAATTGTGTGAGGTCTAAGCCCTATACAAAGAGATTACAATCGAGAACAAAAGATACAAAGGAAGAGCAACAATTGTCTTCCACCTCGTTCCGATTTTCCTTGATAGCATTCGGGGACTTTTTTAGTTCGCTACAATAAGCAACCAGTGCTTCATTATGCGCGCCAGTGGTCCAGCTGTTGTATCCTGAGGAACAGACGTCCATCGGAATCTCGAAGTACATTCGAAGGAGGACAAATATATTTCAAGGAAACTGCATTCCGTAGGCCTTAGCAACTCTTCCTCTCCGGTTCGGAAATCAGGTCAGGAGATTCAGCTCGGGAAATTCGGATCAAGAATTCTAGCTCGGGAATCCGGGTCCAGAGATTCGGGTCGGGAATTCCAGCTCGGGAGTCTATATTCTACATAAAAGATAGCTCGGACAACTCAACAGCTACGTTGTAATTTTTATAATTTCAACTTATGTTTTGAACTCTCCGAAAGGATATCCTCGAAGAACAAAAACATTGTTTAAGAGTTCTTGCATGTTCATTACTTTTACATGGATGATACAGTTATATATACACACAATTCAGATACACAGAGCTAATGATTCTTCACTTGGAAGGATTGTTTGCTCATGCAGGCCAAATGGCACACATGATACTCTTCAATTCAAGCCCTAAATGATTGTGGCTACACAACAAAGAGAGGAGTACAAGTGCAAGTCCTCAAGCCCGCAGAAGCCTCCTGATCACCTTCACCTTTAATTCTGCTCCACCACCTGAAGTCAAATTAATGTCTCCCCTTTCCCCATCCACCCGGCTCCGGTTCAACTTATCCGTTAACCCGATCGAGAATCGAAACACCTCCGGAGCACTTCCCGATTGAATTTGAAACGACAGCGCTATCTATCACTTTGTGCTTTGTTACTATTCGAGTAGTGGACGAAAATCGGGAAGTCGTCAAGTCAGTGAGTGTGTATAGCATGCATGGACGCCCTAGTTGGTGATCGAGTGGTAATGGGAGACAAAGATGCAGGCATGCCCACCCAACTCCATATATTTTGTTCTCCATATGCCATGTCTTTGCAGTCCACACTCACCTTTAATTTGTCCCAAATTAAGTGCCTCCACTACATTTAGCAAGGATTAAAACACTTAGTATATGCCATATCTCCACTTACTATGTATTTTTTTCTCTCATTTTTCTCATGATTTCATTGACCATTTTGTCATAATGTTTTAGTGGTAGATTCATCATTAATTATAAAGAATAGTTAGTAAATATTTAAAGTAATTTAATTTTCATTTGTAATGTTATATTTATTCTATTCATCTTCGAAACCTCAACTTGAATGATGATCCCCCGACAAATTAAAATGGTTCGAGGTGAAAGGGGAATGATGAGGATGGGAAATGGTCCATTAATTAATTCCTCAAAAAATGGCTTCTTGATTTAATTAATTGTCTTTGGACAAAAAAAGTCCTTTTCTTTTTGATCTTTTGGGCGTTCAATTATTGCTAATTTAATTCTAATGTTTGACTGAGTTTAGTATAAATTGATCTGGAATAATAAACAAATTAAGGAAGCTACCCATTTAATGTATGAAAACTAGCTCAATGGTCGTATAAATTAACATCATTTATAACAGAGATTAACACAACTTACAAATGAATATACAAACTATTTGTTGTTACCTATAACAACATTGATTTGATTTTTTTTTTATTATGTAACTAAATAGTTGTGTAATGAATGTGATTCCTACTAACTTCTCATCAGATTTTAATCAATAGTTGATGAGTTATGATAAGATTTCAAATACTTATTATAGCAAAGTTGATTATATTCATCCCATATCTGTTATAGTTCATCTCCAAAGGGAAATAAAGCACGGGATAACTTATAATCGCAGCGAAGTGACTAGAAATGAGAAGAGTTTTTTTTCCGAGGACATGCACCTATTAAAATTTATCTCTATTGAATTATAGTAATTTGCCTTTAATTAATTAACAACATGGAGACTATTTCAAATAACTTATGATCAATATCTTATGACTTTTTGATATTCCTATTTGATTCGGTTGGGTGTTTGTCCTCAGTTGACCAGTTTCTTTTATGGGACTAACTAAGCTTTGCAGGATTGAATGAAGGCGTGACCTCCGGGGCGCTAGCTGGCCACAAAGCGTGCCCAGCCATGGCAGTGCGACAGTCGGCCAGATGACCTACCAGTGGTTAGCCGATCGGGCAATTAGCTATGTAACAAATTGAGCCATGCGAGTCGGATAGTCGAAAGGGCGGTAGGGTTATCATTCAGCCAGTTAAACTAAATTAGATGGTCTCAAGTCATCTGGCAGTCTAGTCAGCAGGGCCGTCTTTAGGCATAGGCCATTAAGGCCTATGCCTAGGGCCTTAATTTTTATTGGGGTCCATTATTTTTGATATATTAAATATATTTTTATTATATATTTCAAGAGAGTGGAAAAGAATAAGGTCTTGATAAAAAATTTACGTATCTTATTTTTTAGTCAAAACAATATATTTTATAAAAATCTTATTATGGTTCCAATGGATAGAGTCATAAGGGGTTCTCTTTTTAATATTTTAAAATTAATTTTTATTATGTATGTTATTTTATAAGATCAAATGTATTCCTCTTCAATATCTTTCAACCCTAGCCTTCTCTCGTTACATTTATTTTTTGTTAGTGACATTTTCTCTTCTGATTAGTAAGAATATGAATTAGAATTTTTTTATCCATGCAATGCAAAATAAAAAATATTAATCTTTTTTCGAGTTCCCCCTCTTCCCTTGACTAGCTCCCCCTCTTTGTACTTCTCTTGCTCATTGATATTGGGAAAGAGAAATTGCATCTAACGCTGTCATGTTGATTCGGTTGGTGCTACTATGCTCCTTGCTTAATTAAGATCAAATGTTGAAGGATTCATCCATATTGTGTTCGATCGAAATAGAGGATTTTATTTTTTTGAGCTATAGTGAGTTAGATATATTTGTCATTTATTTTCCTTGATAGACATTAAGTTTTACTTTTATTTATATGTATTTATAGAAATACATTTTTTGATTTCCCTTTTGTTTCTATTATATCATTTACAACTATTTTGGTTTAGGTGATAAAAAATATGATTTATTTTTTCTTTTATTTTGTGCCTAAAATGACTTATTTAGATTTTAATAAATGATAATGGATGGTTTGATCTCATTACGATCTTCATTTTCTAAGGATTATATTGAGTTTTATCATTTTGTATATGTATTATTGATTTATTTATTTATTTATTGTGATTTACGGTGATGAGTTGAAGATGGAAACATGATTTTTTTCTATTATTATCCCATTTCATTTATTCCTTTTTGTAAGAGTTATTATTTTCGTCTTTTATTTGAGTAATTAGATATATTTTTTTTTATCTTTCTTAGTTTTTAAACAATTTTAAATATATTTATTTTCGACCAAGTCTGTTGTCAGTTACAAATCCGAATGAAAAAGGACGAGTAAATTTTTTTTTAAAATAATGTTAAAGACTTTTTTTTTTTGCCTAGGGCCTTAAATAGGCTTGAGCCGGTAGTCGGCCACACCTCTGTCCAGTTGGATACATCCGATAGGTCGGGACATAATCGTCCCGAAGGCAATGACTCATTGAGGTTACCCACGTCCTCCCCTCGAAGGATCTATTTTGCCGATCAGCCAGTCAACAAATCGGAATGGATGTTGAAGGGGGTACAATGGGCCCTCAAGAATCTATTACGGAGAATATGATTTAACGGTGATAAGGCATAAAGGCGTATAAATAGATTTCTCGAATTTGTAAAGTACTTCGATGGGACAGCAAGTTGGCGCACAGAGACCCTCATGGGCAAAACAATTAAGATAGGGGGTGATGGTATAATCGGATATGATGGATGATCAATAGGGTGACAACCTCGTTTCCTTTTTGCTAGCAAATCTTGCCTCCAAATCTAAGTATTGAAATTGGACAAGACGTCTTGATAGGTTTTGGTCTACCGCTCGCCTATGCAAGAGTTCTCATTTCTTCACACGCAGGTATGCTCTATAGTTTTTCTGCTATAGTTTCCACTCATTTTTTTCATCGGAGTGTTGACTTAAATCATCAGAATACCTATACCGGGACCTCCTGACCAGTCGGTCATTTTTCTTACAGTTTATTGGTGTTCATCAGCTTCCCCGAGCGTCGGATAGGTGAATTAGTAGTCAGTCCCCCGTTAACCTTCAAGCTTAGTTATCAGTCGATCGTTTTCCTCAGATTGTATCACTATTAAAAAAAAAAGTATATTTGATCAGCAGGATCTTAATTTGTAGAAGATTATTGAAAATTAACATTTTTTTAAAGGAAAAAATCCTAATAAATTCCACGCGAATCAGTTTTCTTAAAGAAGTAGAAAAAAAAAATGAGAATCCATCCAAACGACAAATAAAGGCAAATCGGGTCATAGGAAAGAAGAAAGAATCTAGCTTAGATTTGGTGTCATGTATTCTCCATTCCACATCACAATCACATCTTGTACCCCAGTCAAATGCGAATCTCTACCCAGATTCGCGGATCACTCAAAAAGCTCAATCTTTTTTTTTTGTAAAAAAAAAAAAAATCTAAACCCGGAAAAACACACAGAATTAGCAAATAGATAAACAAGTGATTAATTCATAATAACTATTGATTATTTAAAAAAATTTGATCTCCTAACGTTTTTGATCAGAAGCATAAAAAAATAGTGTTCCATATCGATATGCACGCACACGACCGATCGACTGATCGGCATAGGGATATCCACAGGGACATGGCATGCTCGTGTTCCAGCCTGCCATATTCAATGTGTTGTGTTAGACTTTAGCTCGAAGAGCGAAGACAAGAGCAATTGGAAACGGAGGTGGCTTGTACTTGAGTTCCACACTATGGCAGGCAGGTTTCAAAGTCAGGTGGACTATGCTTCCTTCCTTCCCAATCAAAACTAAAGTAGCATTTATCTTTTTCTTTTTCTTGTTTTTTTCCCTTTTGCAAAATAAAAGTTCGTGTAGCTCATAAAGATGATTAAGACCATTGGACAAGAGTGAAGAGACTATCCCACCCGCCTAAGAATTTATGAAGCAAATTATTTTCTAACTGGTTCATCAGTAAATACAGTGGGTTCATATAATTCTGTGTCTAGGCATTCTCATTCTGTTTCGAGGTGAATCCATGCTATGGTTTCATATAATTAAAAGAATGAATGGATCTGATATGAAAGCTAATGGGCATGTAAACGAATGTTACAAGAGACCGCCTTGAGATGTTGGGTTTCTATATCATCCGTCGCGAATACTTCTCAATTTACTCTGACGGAAAAATTTTTATAGGGTCAAATTGATCATCCTAGATGTAATGTTATCCAAGCTCGTTAATCATTTTTTTAATGGACATGTCAATGATGCATGATTTTAATACAACATGATTATAAGTGTACAGCACAAGTACAAATGCAAATGGCAATCACTCAATATCCAACATCTTTACTAGGTAGGTAGCCAACCTACTGAAATCTGACTCAGTATCAACATGCAACAAAGAAAGGGAGAAAAAAAAGTGTGCATCTTTGGAGAGCTGCAACTAAATTATGAGCCACTTTAACAATATGATTTCTAATAATTCTATAGATCGAACCAACATTCAATTCTTAGTCATTAACGAAGTTGAGACGTCGACTTCAAGGAAACATGGAGAATGCCTTCAAACAGGCAAAAAACAAAACAAAAGAAAAGAAGAAGAAAGCAATAAAACCATTTAAGCCCAAACTAATCAAGGAGCAAGTGTTGACTAATCAACAACCTTTTAGCAACACCATCTATGGACAAATTAATGACCAGCCAAAAATCGCCAAGATTTTCCTTTTTTTAATGTCTAAAATATTATCTGATGCAACAAATTTCTGCATCTTTCAAGAATCTAACACAAGAATCCTGCACACATGGCAAACAGCCTAAACCACGAATTGCACAATTTCATACAGATATAAATAAAATGTCTATGATGATTACCAACGAGAAGAAGAATAAAGTCAACCGTAATGCGCAGTTAGAAATATCCAATAAACCTATTTTCGAGGATATAATGTACACATGGCCTAATCTTAATCTTAGAACTGGACAAAGATTTAGGCAAAATCCAATAACAAGGATTGAAGCCATAAAGGTATGGATAGTAAAGACTATCTAACTGTGGAAATTATTTTGGATATCTCAATCTGTTTATGAGCAACTCAGCGTGGATAAAGAGGTATAGATGAAAATGTTGCCGGTTGTATGGTAAATAAATCATCTTTCTTTGTCGACGAGTGGGTGCCACTTTGATTGGAACAGATTCGAAAATTTTGATTCTATAGATCTTGAGAAAATTTTCAATAGTGTCAGGAGCCTGACTCCAGCTGGAGAAGATTTCCAGACTTTCCTTGTATGAACATGGTCAATTCTGTGGGGGCAACAACTAATTTCAACCATGCCTGCAGCTCTTCTCCTTCCACCTTCTCCTTTTCTGCTCAGTAAAGCCGAAAACAAACAGACAATTAGAAGATAAGATTTGTTTTACTTGTGACAATTACAGGCTACACTCTAATCCATCAAGGTTAGCAAATAAAACTGTTAGCAAATAAAACTGAAAGGTCAGATATGTGTGAAATCATGAAAGGTCATATGATGTTATGAATACTCAAGAAGGGGAAAACACATACATTTTTTATGTTAAAAGGTATAATTGACAAATCGTTATCATAGTTTATAGAAAAAGTAAAAGGGAATATTGGATACTGGGATGATTGTTAAACCCTCTTGGTTTACAGAAAAAAGGAGGGAATTTATACATAATTGTTTCTATCATAATAAATCAGCACAAGATATTTGTGCTTCCAGCTAGATCGTTTTGTTTATGGCTTGAAGTTTGAATCCCTTTCTTACTTTCATTCATGAGAACTAATAATTCAAGTATCTGTCAAATTGCTTGTTTGCTTTGACATTCAGATTTTGCGTAGATGACAAAAAAAAAATTAAGAATCAAAGTAGGAACTTGCCGGAGGAAATCTAAATAATGATGAAGAGACATCAATTTATCAAATTGAGAGAAATTAAGAATTCTCGCTGTTTATTAGGTTTATAGATCAAATTCAATTGTAGGATCTTTAATTCACCTACTGGTATAGAAAATCATAGGCTCCACAACTACTTGTAATTAGTAAGAGATTATCATATGTTCATAATGCTTTGATAGCTTGTATAACAAATTTAAGATAAACTATAATTCCGCCAAATTTAAACAAAAAAAAAAAAATCTGCTCAAGGGAGATGTTATCTTCTAATTTAGCTCAAGGAAGATATCAATTAGCCACCTAGAAAATCAGAAGCCCATGGTGAACGTCAATTTATGTGCTTGTTCAAGGGGATAACTGGATAAATTATGAATGCCAGATTAGAACATTGTCTATGTTCCACCAAAAAGAAAGCAAAATCACCTCAAACCCAGATAATTGGAGCTAGTAAACTTAACAGCAGATTCCAAAGTAAAAAAGGTATTAAGGTAAGCATGAGAGACCTTCCAGGTAAGCACCAAGACCCTCAACCACAGTAGGATTGGCTCGTACCACAGAAAGAGCAACTTCAAGAGCTGACTGCAGGAATGATTTTACCTCTCGTTGCGCAAGGTCAACAAGATGCCCCTAAAATTGAATCCCAGTAAATTGTAGCCAATTTACAACCCAAATGAATATTTAAAAGAGAGAGAGAGAGAGAGAGAGAGAGAAATAAATAAATAACCTGATCTCTTCCCCAAGGACCCCCTGCAGAATCATCTAGGCCACCGTTAGATAATGTTGCCAATGATACTGGACCAATTTTCTGATTAAGTCCATATTCAGCTATAGCCTTGTAAGCCATATCTGTAGCACGTCTAATATCATCCAGGGCTCCAGTCGACACACGACCTGAGTAGACAACTTCTTCAGCAGCACGCCCACCGAGAAGAGTGACCAAGCGGCCTCGTAATTCATCAATGAAAAGCAAATATCTGTCCTCAGTTGTAGGAGGGATATATGTGAAGCCCAATGCACCCCCAGACCTAGGCAATATGCTCAGTTTCTAAAAGAAGGAAAGTGGAGTAATTAGAGTTCACATTAGAGCCACCAGAATTCAATAATAGAACATCCAAAACCCCAACCTCCACACATGGTTGCCCAGGAAGAAGTTTTGCAACGGCAGTTCCCACAACTGCATGGCCAGCTTCATGCCGGGCAACAACTGCTTTCTCTCCTCCTTGCAGCTTGGCGTGTTTCTTCTCTATGCCCTGAGGCCGAAAAAAAAAGTTTGGTCGTTAAGCAGCATGTACAGAAGATTCTCAAAAGTTGACAAAATCATAATATCCAAACATGCACCATGGAGTAAGAACCCATTTTATGTTAATGATTTCTAGTTGATGTTTCAAGTCCAGCAGATTGTGAATACAGATAACATAATCACACTCCTGTTAGCAAGAAGCCATACAAATGGATGTGCAAAATAACCAAGTGATTCCATTCTCTGGATATTGGCAACAAACCAGCTGACATACAGTTGGCTTGTTTGCACATTCCAAATAAATCCTTTGAAATTTTAAAAATATAAGTGGTGGATTGTAGTGGAGAGGTAGAATGTCAAAGACCAACATAATTATGTAATTAAGCGCAGGAAACATCATGCTAATATTTCAAAGAAAACTTATCAAGACCTCCCACTTTAAGGCAGATTCTTTTACATGCGAGAATGACTTACGGGTTGTCATTTGACAAGACAATTCTGGTCAATAGTCTGCTAATAAGGTAATAGGTTATCTAAAGGACAAGAAAATAATAAAAGAATTTTTATACAGCTTAAAGGTTAAGATGCATATAGAAAATCAAATTCTTGAATAATAAAAGCAGGAGAATTTGCAAGCATGAGGAAATATTATGTGAAACATGCAGAAGATAAAATGTATCATCAAGTGTCCACCAGAACAAGAGTAAGATATTTGTCACAGGGATAGGCTGGCTAGAATAAAGAGACAGAGAGCATAAGACAAGTTTGATTAGGTTGAAATAGAAAATAGAATAGAACATACAGCTATTGAACGTTCGACTGCAAGGATAAAATCAATCTTTTCAACAACAATTTTACTTAGTCTTCCAGCCAATAGAGCAGCTTCATTCACCAAATTTGCTAGGTCTGCTCTGCACAGTGTTTAGTGCCCAAACGTTAGCAGTGAAGTAGATAAAGTCATTCCAGCTAAATGAACTCAAATTACACTACCCAGTGAAACCAGTTGTCATGGATGCAATTTCACTCAGATCTACATCATCGCCTAAAGGAAGTTCCTTTTTGCTGACATGAACCTTTAAAATGGACTCCCTTCCCAGCCTATCAGGAGTTTCCACCTACAATGAAAACAGAAAAATGATATCCATATTTCAATTGCAATACAATTGTACAAAACTAAGTTGGTTATTAGATATCATTATCACATTTAAAGGCAGGCATACTGACCATAACTACCCGATCAAATCTGCCAGGTCGGCGAAGTGCAGGATCCAGCACATCTGCCCTATTTGTTGCGCCAAGGACAATAACAGCCGAGTTGCTATCAAACCCATCCATTTCCTAGAAAAACAAAGTGGAAGAACAAAAAATATAAGAAAAAAGTTTATAGTGGTAAATGATTAGCAAGAACAGCTAGCTCTAATTGCCCTACAGTAAGTAGCTGATTGAGAGTTTGCTCTCGTTCATCATTGCTGACTATGCGATATCGACCATCACGGCTTTTTGCAACAGCATCTATCTGCATGAGCAAAAAATATTATTAGCATTTATTGCTCTGCATAGTTTGTAAACACTAGATGCTGATTGAAAGTGCAACAAATAATTTTTTATCACCTCATCAATAAAAATTATTGATGGTGCTTCTTTCTTTGCCCTAGCAAAGAGATCTCTCACTCGAGAAGCTCCCATACCAACATATAATTCTACAAACTCACTAGCTGAACAACTTATGAAGGGTACTTCAGCTTCTCCAGCCACAGCTTTCGCCAACAGTGTCTTGCCTGTTCCAGGCAGACCGACCTGTAAAAAGTCCCTCAATATAGAATTTTAGTGATAAAAAATATTTTAAAAAAATAAAATTCATTAGAATAATTTCATATGCCACTCACCAATAAGACTCCTCGAGGTGGCCGTGCTCCTAGGCGTATATATCTGTCTGGGTTTCTAAGAAATTCCTAGAAATGGGCAAGCAGAAAAATATCTTATTATTGGGTCCTGCTGTAACCATGAACAACCAAAAAAGAATACTTTGTCGACTTTTGGTATACCACAATTTCTTCCAGCTCCTCCTTTGCTTCATCAACACCTGCTACATCAGCAAAAGTAACTGCATCAGTATGTTCAGGTGTTTTAGCACTACCTGAATTTGATGCCTTCCTGTTTCTCAACTGGCCAGCTGTAGGCTGAAGAGGAAAATTACCATCAGATAAGTTCAAGAGTGATCAGTTTGAATAAAATACAGTGAACCGGCACATACCCGGGAAAAGCTCAGTTTGAAGTTATTAAAAGCACCCACCAGCAAAGCAATGTAGAAGAGAGAAATCTGCAGAAAAAACAGTTATTTTATCAGGAACTTTACCGCCAATAAATTCCTAAACTCACTGTCACTGTTTTTTCTTTTTTGGCATAATTTGCAGATATTGGGTAGACAATATGGCTAATGATTGTATTCATAATTTCAAAGTACTTGAGGCCATTCCATTCTCTTCTCTTTGACTTACAAAAAGTGAAGGAAACGTGTGGAGCACAAGGATTCAGTCATTTCTTTCTATGTGAATGGTCATTGGAACTTTAGAATCTAAAGAGACACAATCACTTTGATGGTGGTGTTCTATATTGAAACACATAGTGAAAAAGAGATAATTCAGTAACTAACTAAAATTGATTTTGCTTGTATATTCAGTGAGGGCATGAACAGGAACCTTGGCGCAACGATAAAGTTGACCTAGAGGTCACGGGTTCGAGTCTAGGAAACAATCTCTTGCAAAGCAAGGTAAGGCTATGTAAAATAGACCTTCTCTAGGACCCGCATTGGCGGGAGTTTCGTGCACCGGACTATCTCTTGTTCTTTTGATTCAGTGAGGTCATTCAGAGATGAATGCTTCAAATTTAGTTCAAGAGATGATAAATACTTTTGATGTGTAGTGCAGATGTGCTCATGATAAGGTTGAATACATAGAACACAATCTTATGCAAAGAGATCAACTAAGAATTCAACCCTAATAATATAACTAAGAACTCATTCCTAACCATGTAAATTTGCATTTTTCACATGCCTCATATATGAAGTGAGATTCAGAAACTTGGATTCTTACCATCGCAGAGTTTAGGAAGCCCCCATTGCGCTTATCTGGTGAGCCAAACTCAACTTGATTCTCCAGCATCTTCTCATAGGGAGTATTTATATCAGCTGGGCGAGTGGTGGTGTATACTATTTTCTTTGTCGGGGTCATGCTCCTGACAAGAGCTTCTGCCTCCTGTGCTCTATTCTCCCCTCCAACATTGGCTTCCATACCTGGAGAATCCTGTCGCAGACGGAACAATATGTGCACGCCATCCACCTCGACTTTCTGCACCTGGTCATTATTTATCTTGCTCATGAAGTCGCTGAAGGGCACGGTTACAAACGTAGTAGGGGGCCTAGGCTCTGATCCAGGAAGAGGAACCCCGGGCCGCAGTAACCGCATGGCGAACATGACGATGCCCAGCTGAAAGAGAAGGGCGCTGATCTCTTGAGCTGGTATAATTGGCTTCCACTGCCATCTGCCGCCCTTCAACCAGCGATTCTTCCACTTGTTCTCCCGGCCGGGCGAAGAAGACGAAGACGACGACGAAGAAGATGTAGATGACGAAGATGACGAAGGGGAGGAATGGGAAGCGACCTTCTTGACACTTTGGCTACTACCCTGCGAGCTCTCTGCGGTGCTATCGCTGGAGCTGGCGTTCGAGTCATTACCCTGCTCAGTAGAACTGCTAGCTCGGACGCCGAAAGCCGCGCCTCTCCGCCGACGCGTCAGAATAACGCCCAACGCATCCAGCCCCTCTCCCAACGCCCAGCCCATGCTTCCATGGGAGAGGGAAGAAAAAGCGTGACCACGGAAGCGGCTCCTCCGGCCAAATCGACTAGTATCCGCCACCGCTGCGATCTCCCGCGACAGGCAGGCGAGGACGATCGACCGGTTCCGCAATTCCGTGGGTACGGTCTGCTTACCGAATTTAGGATAGTAAAGACCGCGGGGAGTCAAGGACTCGATCGCCGCCGCCGCCATCTGTCGATCAATCGAGCAAACAAAAATCGAAGAACAAAAAAGGGAAAAGATTGGAATTGTACAGATTACGAAACCCTAGCCAATAACAACAGACTGCACTATTTCCAGGAGGGGGGAAAATGAGGTTTTTATTTTCATTTGATAGAGGATGAGAGCCGAGGCGGATGTGGGCCATGCGGCGGTGCCTATCCATCGGCGTCGGGGGTTAGATAACAAATATTAGATGCATGCTTCATCAACGCGTGCGACTCGTAACCCGAGCGCTGCACGGAAATCATTGGCTGGTTGCATGGGCACCGAAAGAACAGTAAATTGTGTGAAAAATGAGTTTTCTGACTATGGGGGACATGGAAGATAGACACGAAGATTAGAAGTAGACCTGAGTCCACGTGTACTCTACTTGGGTGGAGAAGACGGTGTTGAAGCGGACGGAATGATCTTCCGGAGGATCTCAGTTCCATCTGTATTATACTCATCAGATTTCAAAAAGGTTGGAATCACCAACTCAGCGGCTCCTTAATTTCTACCTCACAAGTGTCCAAGGGTAAATCATGATGAATGTTGGACAGGTTAAAACACCCAGGCGTGAGGGATTTTTTTAAACAGCAGCCAAGGTTTCACCCCTCGTTCATACTGTCGACCCTCGAACTCACGCCCTCCATTTCAAGTGCGAGTATCTTAACTAGCTGATCCAGCCCGTGAGGGCTGTATTATACTCATCAGAGACATAAGAGACGATCGACGAGTTATTTCATTGTCGATCGAATATCATCGATAATTTTTTATCATTGTCCCGAATCAAATAATATTTTAAAAGAATGATAAATCGATTAGAATCGTCGCAATTACAATCTCGCCGAATTTGACGGTGAATCCAACAATATCGTAATTGCGGTGATCCCGATGATTTCATCGTACTCCCAGGATATAGTTTTGTTTAGAACAATGGCCGGAGACCGTCGATGATATTTAATCGACGATCGAACAACTCGTCGATTGTCATCGATGAATAAAATAGGTGGGACAGAGACAAAATAGGATAGAGGATATGATGAAGAATGAGGTAGAAGAAGGCGGGCCACTCAAGTATTTGCTTGTTAAACGAGAGGGGTTTCAAAAGCCCAATTAAAGGTCAGGCATGAGTTTCAATCTGAATTAAATAGGTTAAACATATCATTTTAGTCAAGTTAAATCAATGCATCTGTTTAAATAAATGTTGGATCAACTGTTTAAGCTTTGATCGCGTTGGTGTTGAGTGTTTTGACACGTTTTAGTATTACCACCTCGAGTTTAGGTTTAATTACCAATAGGTCAAGGATGGCACGTGCTACTCATATTTAGATGTCTTAATTGTTATTGAAGTTTTGATATATTCAATAAAAAAAATTTAATAAAATATTTAATAAATGATGTGATACTTTACATGTATATATCGATTATCGTCCAAATATCATCGGCGTCATCCGGCCACTATCCCGAATCAAACTATATCCTACGAGGTACGATAAATTTATCGAAAGTCACTACATATAAAATATCACGTCATTCATTTAATTTTTTCTTTAGATTTTTCACTAAACGTATTATTTATTATTATTATTATTATTATTATTATTATTCATCCACTGACCGCAACTCATACCAATACTCTATGGACGATTGAAGCACGCGTCGGCGAGGCCCAGGCCAATCCTGCGTCGATGAGGTCCAGCATGGCCCGGCCAACATATCTAAAATATAAAAAATGGGTTGCGTTGTCATTGAACAAGTCCCGGCCCACATAGTTGAAATGGATCAGGGATGACTGGCCCACATACTCAAAATATAAGAAATAAAAAAAATGTTTGATTTGTTTAAAAAAACATAAAATATATACTTACTTTTTAAAAATATTTGTATCAATTTTATATTCTTTTAATTTTTTTATATTCTTTTAATTTTTTTTTAATTTATATTTTTTAAATAAATATTTTACACAGAATTGGAATGGAATGGCAGATATATATAGTGTTTCGTTAATTGGTTTGGGAATAATAATTATGAAATCATTCGTAAATAATCTAACTGAATTGGGTTTAGAATTCATTCTCTTGTAATAAAATATTTGTAAATGTCATTTTTAATTTAGGATTACTTCAAATTTAATAATTAATTAATAATTGCTAGATTAATTTTATTAATTAATTAATAATTAATATTAATTAAAATAATTCATTTATTCGTTTAATTTCGAATTAAATTTAAGATTAATTAAAACAATTTATTAACTTATTCTTTAGGGATTATAAATTGATTGATTGAATTTTGAATTGATTTGGAATTAATTTAAAATAATTGAATAAATAAATAAACAAATAAATAGTATTAATTGAAGTAATTGTTTCATTGTTTTAATTTGAAATTTAATTTGGGATTAAGTTAATTAATTAATTAATTAATTAGTTAATTAATTGATTAAAATAATTAATTAATTAAAATGATTAGGGATTGATATTTAATTGATTCATTGAATTTAAATTTATTTAGAAATAAATAAATAAATCAGTAAATAAATAGTGATTAATTATTAATTATTATTAATTGCGGTAATTGAATAATTGTTTTAATTTCAAATTTAAGTACACTAAATAATTAAATAATTAAGGAATAATAATTCATTGATTGAATTTGAATTTATTCGGAATTAATTAAATACTTGATTAATTAAATAATTAATTAAATAGTGATTAATTATTAATTAATATTAATCGAAGTAATTAATTAATTAATTGTTTTAATTTCAAATTTAGTTTAGGATTAATTAAAATAATTAATTAATTAATCACTTTAATTTGAAATTAATAAATTATCTTAATATTTAATTAATAATGTAGACCCTTTGTTAACCAACTCTCAATTAATTTGGTGAAATCTAAAATTAAGTTATTAATGTATTTTTGTTTACACTGAAAAGTTTTTTAAGACTTATTAACAATTTTGACTTCTTATTCTACAAATTTCAAAATTTCAGAAAATAAAATCATAAATTTTAAAAACACAAATTCATAAGATAAATTTATACTTACATATCTTAAAAAGAATAATTCAATAAACAAAATTAAAATTTTGAAAAATAATTTATGAAATTCAAAAAAGATAATTTAAAATTTTAATTTGAAATTATACTTAAAAATTTTCAAAAATAAAAATTTAAATTTTAACTAAACAAATTTTCATCTTTGTGTTAGATAAAATTTATGCATATGCATGTGCACAATCACTAATTTTAATTAAATATGAAATTAATTAACTAACCAATTAGTAATCCCAAATTAATTCGAAATTAATTAATCATATATTAAAATAATTTAACCAAATACTTAATTAATACTAATTATTACTATGAAACCTTAATTTAAAATTAATTAATTAGTCAAACATTAAATCTTAATCCCAATTTTTAAACCAAATAGTAATAATGGATGGCTAAACTCATTGTCATTTTAATCTTACTATCAAATTCATTTTCATTCCTATTTATATTCTTATTCCTACGCCCCAAATCAAAGGCCACTTAAGTTTTGTCACAAAAATGATACGTTAATAAACTAGGAGCAATGATAGGAAGAGTAAAAATGGGAGAGTGAAAATTATAGTGAATGATGCGGCATGATATGATATGACGTGGCATTTTACATGCACACGTCCGATTATCACTTGGACACCATCAGCGGCCTTCGGCCGCCGCCCTGAATCAAACTATACCCTAGGGGGCACGGTGAACCCGTCGGAGATCGTGTATACAAAATACCATATCATTCACTATGATTTTTACTCTCCCAATCATTATTCATAAACTAGTGAATTGTTACTTTTTTAAAAAGTAATAATTTTAGCTTTTTTATTTTTATGTACTTCAGCCAGTCAACATTCCATTTCTAACTTTGAAATTACGGCAAAAATCATCATCCTATAACTATACTTTCAGGTTACTACATGTATGTTCTCATGGAATAAATTGGTAGCCTCCGAGATTATGATGCAGCAATAGAATGATTAATTACTATTTTAGATATTTGCAATTTGATCTTTAATTATGGTGTATTTTATAGAAATTTTTCCTCCAAATAGGGCGTGAACCCTGAGACGCTGGATTTCTAGACCGCCCACTGTGAGCGTTTCCCGATTTATCTTGGTGACTGGTGGGAAACTTCCGTGGGATCGGACCAGATACCGATCACCCGAGGTTCGTCTGCTACCTGGTCAATTTTTTTTCATTAAATAAATTGATGATTAATATAAGAATATTATCATCTAGATATTTGGGGATCAAAAATTAATACAGACAATGTGTCCGTCCTCTACATACGTTAGTCATAGCATTTGAATTAATAGTCTTTATTATTTATATCTTTCGTATTAATCTTAAGATGAATTAACAGGGACACTGACAATGAATGAATCATCTTTGTCACCCGAATTACTACATGCATTTTTTAAAAAGATAAATAATGAAAACTTATTCAATTTTAATTGAACCGTCATCCTAATTAGAATGTGTAAAATATTTTAAAATAATATTTATACTATCAAAAATCAAATTATACCTCTCTCTAATGATAAATCCCCTTCGAATGTCAACTCGGTTACACCTGCGTGGCTAACTCGACAATCATCAATTGCAAACGATAAGGACACGAATAAACTCATAAATAAAAATCAACTCAAAAAGGAAAAGCTTAAGTTGTGTGGACTAAACACGGTATGATTTGGCATTCGTCGCATCATATCTATATATTTTTTTTCTTTAAAAAAATAATATCAAACTCTGCTCATTCATATAATTATAAATTTATAAAAATTCAAATCGTATAAAATCACCAGTGAATTTCGATCAAAATTTCTGATCGATATATACAACTTCGATTATACACATTTCAAATTCTATGAAATTTTGAAATCATGAGGCTTTATGGTTTCCGAGCTTATCTAGTCGCGACCAAGGGAAAAAAATCTTTACGCTTGGGCTTGGTGACCAAATCTAATTTGCTCCTGGCGTCTATAGTCACTTGGTCTTGATTTGCTATCAAACCCATGATTCTAATCTTTAGGAAATTAGAGCCAAACATTTTAATTAAAAATTAGCATAATATTGAAATACCACTAAGAAATTTAAAAATATATAACGAATGACATGGACCTTCTAAAAAATTAATAGTATCTGAAATGAGTGTAATTTAAACTCTCTAAATTTATCAAAACCGAAATTATTTAAATTTCTACAAATTTACACCTATCAGATAGGATTAAATGAAAGGAAGATAATATAATATCAAATTTTAATTATGATTTAATAACATTATGGATCAGATATCAAACCCAATTTAATCATGATCTGCTCTAGAGACCAAGTCTAGACCAGATCAGATCATGATTCATATTGATGGCAAAAAATGATTCGTTCGTCTCTAATGCCCCCGCCAAACCCGTCTCAGATCATGATCTCATATTGATATGATATCAGAGGGGTAAAACCAAAAGGTCACCCAATTCCATAAGTTTTTAGTTGGTAGTATAGGTAATTTCGGAATTCAAATTGCTCCTTGAATAAACTCTTTCAAAATTAATAATAATTTTAGCATGCGTTGATATCCTTCGGCGAGATCCCATCCAATCCTTAAAAATTGAAATTTATCATTCCAACAACGCTTCGGGTAAGCACACATTGAATTAGAAAAATCAAAACTAACTATCACATGTAAGGCAATTCCACCGGTATCCCATCTAAAAGATGATTCTTTCATCTTTAGCACTCTTGTTAATCTATCTTAAAGTCAACAAGGAGAAATAAATTATAAAAATTATTAGCTTAGATAGTAACTAACATATAAAGAAGGGCAGACAGACTTCATCAGAATTTAAATCTTAAATTTTGTAATAATAATAATAATAAGATTTCAGAATTTAGTTTTTAAATTTAATAATAATTTACGAAAAGGTATACATAAATTTTCGAATTAACCAAAAGACGTATCCTATTTTATTATTTACCAAAAGACGCTTTTAATTTTATATTCTTCTTATGTTACTCTTCCTATCAAATTTAGAGAGCGTTTGGTTTGTTTCATTTTTCATTTTCATTTTTCAGAAAATCGTATTTTCTAGTTTTCTGAAAAATGACTTTTTTCATTCTCTAGTTTTCCAGAAAACGCTATGTTTTTTTCTGGAAAACAAAGTTGGAAAATGTAAACCAAAAATATTTTCCAAAAAACCGCATTTTCTACAGAAAATTAAAATAGAAAACAGACTGAAAAATGCAAACCAACCGCATTTTCTCCTCTTTCATCTCATCTCATCTCTTTCTCTTTCTTTTTATACATGCATCCACGCATGAATATACAAGGGCCTGATATGGAATTATATCAGATTCACATTGAGCCTTATATGAATCATATCAGACTTATGTGAGCTTTTTTTTTATCAATTATTCTTTATTAAGTTTTAACACTTTAAATAAGTCGAAATAAACAATGAATAGCATATTTGAACTCATTGAAATCTCAAAAATCCACGAAAATTGAAATTGGTACAATCAAAGCTCTCTAGGTCAAATTAGTGGATTTTAAACAAAATTCATTGATTTTAACCAAAATCCATTGATTTAACCTAGAGAGCTTCGACTATGTCAATTTTAGTTCTCGTAGATTTTTGAGATTGTAAGAAGTTCAAATAAACTATGCATTGTTTATTTCAACTTCTCCGACGGGTTAAAATATAATAATGAAGAATAAAAAAAAACTCACATTGGACCTGATATGAAATCCATATCAATCCCTACTGATTTCACCTAAAGAGCTCTGATTACATCAATTTCAGTTCTCGTCGATTTCTGAGGTTACAAAGAGTTTAAATATGCTATCCATTGTTTATTTCAACTTCTCCGAGGTGTTAAACCATAATAAGAAAAAATCGAGAAAAAAAAACTCACATTGGGCCCGTTGGGCCTGATGATATGAAATCCATATCAGGGCCAAAGGGTTTTGTCAAAACCCACTGATTTGACCTAGATAGTTTTGATTGCACCAATTTTAGGTTTCCTAAATTTCTAAGATTACAAGGAGTTCAGATATGTTGTTCATTATTTATTCCGACATCTCTGAAGTATTAAAATGTAATAAGGAAGAATCGAAAAAAACTCACATTGGGTCGATTGACCTTGATATTTGTTAGCCCTGATATAATTCCATATGAGGGCCTGTAAGTACCCCTGGTTGATTTTGATGTGATCAACCGATTTAAGTTAGGTCCTGGTATGTTTAATCCCTCTGCTAAGTGTGCAGGAGCTTAGGTACGGAGGAAGTCGAGCGTAAGACGTAGTGAACGAGAAGGATTGTGCGGGGAAGTGAGTCGACGGGCTCGGTACAATCCGAGGGACGCGGAAGCTGCGGAAGAGTACGCCGGTGGAGCGAGAAGGATGTGCGCGGTGTCCGAGGGACGAGAAGCCGGGAGGAAGGATGCTCGAGGGGCGAAAGGCCGGAGTCGGGTTCGGGTGAGCCTAACTCCGGTTGGCCAGAAATCGCCCAGAAGATGAACCAAAAGACTGGTCAGTTTGACCAAGTCAAACCAGGCACCTGAAACAAAAAGAATTCTATTTGTTACTGTGAAGATTCGAACCAGCAACCTCGCCTACATATATCACCAATCTTACCGACTGGGATAAAGAAGAGATATGATTAAAGTTGTTGCGAGCAAATGATAAAGTTATTTATCTGTTACGAGCAGAAGACAAAGTTATCTCTTAAAGGATAACTTTATCCTTTAATCAGATCCAATGGATGCAGTTTAATCCCATCCAAGATCAGCCATCCAGATTACATCCATGGATCAACGGCCAAGAGAAAATTCCTCAACAATCAACAATCCAGATTTATTCTCTTATGCTATAAATAGGCTTAGAGTTTCAACCTTTTAATTCAATTCAATTAATTCAATTCTCTTGTAAACTCTCTAAAAGTTTAGCGTGCTATTTTTGTAAGGCTTCTCCGCCACAAGGAGATTTTTATTGAGCGTCCACTGCCTTGGAAGCAACGTTCTCAGTTGCAACCAAGTTTCTTTTCTAAAGACGAGTGCCTCCACTTTTAAAATTTTTTTCCCGTCTATTCACCCCCCTCTAGCTGGTCCAACCCGATCCAACAAGTGGTATCAGAGCCAAGGTCGCCGCAGAAGGACTAATCGCCGACTGCAGCAATTTCAAGAAAAATGGTTGGAGCCGTAATCTACCCGCCGAAGTTTGAGGGGGAGTTCGCGATGTGGAAGCGCCGAATGCAGGTATTTTTTAAAACTGATATTGAATTGCTAATAATTATGAAAAATGGTTTTTCAGTTCCTAAAGACAACAACGGCAAGGATAAAGAAATAGAATCATGGACCAAGAAGGAGAAATCAGACTTTGAAGCAAATGGCAAAGCTGAATTTCATCTACTAGCTGTTTTTCCCGCGCAAGAAGTTAACCGCATCGAAAATTACAACTCGGCAAAAGAGCTCTGGGAGAAATTCCTAGAATTGCATGAAAGTACCTCAGAGCCAAAACTGAAGGCCACTTGGGATGAGTTCTCGTCAGAGGAATCAGAAGGTCAAGAATACGCGGGACTTGCGTTAATGGCAAATCATCAAGAAGGGAGCACTGATGAAGGGGGAGAGATGTCAGAAGAAACTGACGACGAAGAAAGAACCTCGCTTTTCGAAAGCGACCCGGTAAGTGAGGTCTGTTTTCTTCCTCATGATCAATTATATGCAGGAGTTAAAGCCTTGCTTAAATCTAATTGTAGATTAGAAAAAGAAAATTTGAAATTGAAAAATGAATTGGCACTTACTTTCTCTTCTGAAATTTTAAAAAATGAAAATGGTAATTTGAAAAACTTAGTGCAAAAATTAGAACTTGATATTGCACATTTACGCCAAAAGAAAAATAGCTTTCCTGATAATTTAAATTGGTATTTTAAAAATCATAAGGGTCAATTTAAAAATGTGCCCAAAAGCTATATTCCGCCTAAGTTTTTAATTAATCCTGTAGACAAGAACCTATTTTGGGTTCCTAAATTTGTATTAAACTGAATTTTTTTTGTTATTATAAATGTGTTCATTGTGTTTCTCTAACAAAAATTATGCCTTTATTTTTTTTATGCACAATTATGCTGTCTATCTACTGGAACTTCTTTCAAAATTTTTTGAATATTTTTTCCCTCGAAATTTGAAATTAAGAGTTTAGAGGAAAGACTCATTACAATTTTTTTTTCAAAATTTTCGAAGTATTGTTTCCAATTTTTTAAATTTTATTGTTCAAGAACTCTTATGTGTTGGTTTGTCATTTTTGGACTTGACGAACGAATTTAAAACTCAAAATTTTTGTCCAAACTCATATCTTCATCTTCGACTTTAACAAAAATATTCAGATTTTTTTTTGATTTTTTATGAATTATTTATCGAAATATGATTTTTTTTCAAAATTTGATAGAAAAATATTTTGACAGGATTCGATTTTATTTTTGGAACTCCTCATCAGCTGAGGATTTTATCAAAAAAATTTAGATTTTATTTAAGTCATTTTTTAAAAAAAATGGAATTAACTTTGAAAAAATATGTCATTTTAAAATTTGAAAAATCTATGGCAACGCGATTTTTTTTTCACTTAGAAAATTTTTTATCGCACTCAAAAATTTTTTTTCTTCCCTACTTATATTTCCCAATTTTTTGATGTGATCAAAGGGGGAGGAATAGTATTAAGTTAAGGGGTAGAATTTTAATTTACTTGAAATTTATGTTTTTTTTGAACTTAAACTGTTTACATTATTATGTATATTTTTTTTATTATTTTGATTACTCTAATTTAACTCGGATTGATGCACATCAAAAAGGGGGAGATTGTAAGTACCCCTGGTTGATTTTGAAGTGATCAACCGATTTAAGTTAGGTCCTGGTATGTTTAATCCCTCTGCTAAGTGTGCAGGAGCTTAGGTACGGAGGAAGTCGAGCGTAAGACGTAGTGAACGAGAAGGATTGTGCGGGGAAGTGAGTCGACGGGCTCGGTACAATCCGAGGGACGCGGAAGCTGCGGAAGAGTACGCCGGTGGAGCGAGAAGGATGTGCGCGGTGTCCGAGGGACGAGAAGCCGGGAGGAAGGATGCTCGAGGGGCGAAAGGCCGGAGTCGGGTTCGGGTGAGCCTAACTCCGGTTGGCCAGAAATCGCCCAGAAGATGAACCAAAAGACTGGTCAGTTTGACCAAGTCAAACCAGGCACCTGAAACAAAAAGAATTCTATTTGTTACTGTGAAGATTCGAACCAGCAACCTCGCCTACATATATCACCAATCTTACCGACTGGGATAAAGAAGAGATATGATTAAAGTTGTTGCGAGCAAATGATAAAGTTATTTATCTGTTACGAGCAGAAGACAAAGTTATCTCTTAAAGGATAACTTTATCCTTTAATCAGATCCAATGGATGCAGTTTAATCCCATCCAAGATCAGCCATCCAGATTACATCCATGGATCAACGGCCAAGAGAAAATTCCTCAACAATCAACAATCCAGATTTATTCTCTTATGCTATAAATAGGCTTAGAGTTTCAACCTTTTAATTCAATTCAATTAATTCAATTCTCTTGTAAACTCTCTAAAAGTTTAGCGTGCTATTTTTGTAAGGCTTCTCCGCCACAAGGAGATTTTTATTGAGCGTCCACTGCCTTGGAAGCAACGTTCTCAGTTGCAACCAAGTTTCTTTTCTAAAGACGAGTGCCTCCACTTTTAAAATTTTTTTCCCGTCTATTCACCCCCCTCTAGCTGGTCCAACCCGATCCAACAAGTGGTATCAGAGCCAAGGTCGCCGCAGAAGGACTAATCGCCGACTGCAGCAATTTCAAGAAAAATGGTTGGAGCCGTAATCTACCCGCCGAAGTTTGAGGGGGAGTTCGCGATGTGGAAGCGCCGAATGCAGGTATTTTTTAAAACTGATATTGAATTGCTAATAATTATGAAAAATGGTTTTTCAGTTCCTAAAGACAACAACGGCAAGGATAAAGAAATAGAATCATGGACCAAGAAGGAGAAATCAGACTTTGAAGCAAATGGCAAAGCTGAATTTCATCTACTAGCTGTTTTTCCCGCGCAAGAAGTTAACCGCATCGAAAATTACAACTCGGCAAAAGAGCTCTGGGAGAAATTCCTAGAATTGCATGAAAGTACCTCAGAGCCAAAACTGAAGGCCACTTGGGATGAGTTCTCGTCAGAGGAATCAGAAGGTCAAGAATACGCGGGACTTGCGTTAATGGCAAATCATCAAGAAGGGAGCACTGATGAAGGGGGAGAGATGTCAGAAGAAACTGACGACGAAGAAAGAACCTCGCTTTTCGAAAGCGACCCGGTAAGTGAGGTCTGTTTTCTTCCTCATGATCAATTATATGCAGGAGTTAAAGCCTTGCTTAAATCTAATTGTAGATTAGAAAAAGAAAATTTGAAATTGAAAAATGAATTGGCACTTACTTTCTCTTCTGAAATTTTAAAAAATGAAAATGGTAATTTGAAAAACTTAGTGCAAAAATTAGAACTTGATATTGCACATTTACGCCAAAAGAAAAATAGCTTTCCTGATAATTTAAATTGGTATTTTAAAAATCATAAGGGTCAATTTAAAAATGTGCCCAAAAGCTATATTCCGCCTAAGTTTTTAATTAATCCTGTAGACAAGAACCTATTTTGAGTTCCTAAATTTGTATTAAACTGAATTTTTTTTGTTATTATAAATGTGTTCATTGTGTTTCTCTAACAAAAATTATGCCTTTATTTTTTTTATGCACAATTATGCTGTCTATCTACTGGAACTTCTTTCAAAATTTTTTGAATATTTTTTCCCTCGAAATTTGAAATTAAGAGTTTAGAGGAAAGACTCATTACAATTTTTTTTTCAAAATTTTCGAAGTATTGTTTCCAATTTTTTAAATTTTATTGTTCAAGAACTCTTATGTGTTGGTTTGTCATTTTTGGACTTGACGAACGAATTTAAAACTCAAAATTTTTGTCCAAACTCATATCTTCATCTTCGACTTTAACAAAAATATTCAGATTTTTTTTTGATTTTTTATGAATTATTTATCGAAATATGATTTTTTTTCAAATTTGATAGAAAAATATTTTGATAGGATTCGATTTTATTTTTGGAACTCCTCATCAGCTGAGGATTTTATCAAAAAAATTTAGATTTTATTTAAGTCATTTTTTTTAAAAAAAAATGGAATTAACTTTGAAAAAATATGTCATTTTAAAATTTGAAAAATCTATGGCAACGCGATTTTTTTTCACTTAGAAAATTTTTTATCGCACTCAAAATTTTTTTTTCTTCCCTGCTTATATTTCCCAATTTTTTGATGTGATCAAAGGGGGAGGAATAGTATTAAGTTAAGGGGTAGAATTTTAATTTACTTGAAATTTATGTTTTTTTTGAACTTAAACTGTTTACATTATTATGTATATTTTTTTTATTATTTTGATTACTCTAATTTAACTCGGATTGATGCACATCAAAAAGGGGGAGATTGTAAGTACCCCTGGTTGATTTTGATGTGATCAACCGATTTAAGTTAGGTCCTGGTATGTTTAATCCCTCTGCTAAGTGTGCAGGAGCTTAGGTACGGAGGAAGTCGAGCGTAAGACGTAGTGAACGAGAAGGATTGTGCGGGGAAGTGAGTCGACGGGCTCGGTACAATCCGAGAGACGCGGAAGCTGCGGAAGAGTACGCCGGTGGAGCGAGAAGGACGTGCGCGGTGTCCGAGGGACGAGAAGCCGGGAGGAAGGATGCTCGAGGGGCGAAAGGCCGGAGTCGGGTTCGGGTGAGCCTAACTCCGGTTGGCCAGAAATCGCCCAGAAGATGAACCAAAAGACTGGTCAGTTTGACCAAGTCAAACCAGGCACCTGAAACAAAAAGAATTCTATTTGTTACTGTGAAGATTCGAACCAGCAACCTTGCCTACATATATCCCCAATCTTACCGACTGGGATAAAGAAGAGGTATAATTAAAGTTGTTGCGAGCAAATGATAAAGTTATTTATCTGTTACGAGCAGAAGACAAAGTTATCTCTTAAAGGATAACTTTATCCTTTAATCAGATCCAATGGATGCAGTTTAATCCCATCCAAGATCAGCCATCCAGATTACATCCATGGATCAACGACCAAGAGAAAATTCCTCAACAATCAACAATCCAGATTTATTCTCTTATGCTATAAATAGGCTGATTTATTCTCTTATGCTATAAATAGGCTTAGAGTTTCAACCTTTTAATTCAATTCAATTAATTCAATTCTCTTGTAAACTCTCTAAAAGTTTAGCGTGCTATTTTTGTAAGGCTTCTCCGCCACAAGGAGATTTTTATTGAGCGTCCACTGCCTTGGAAGCAACGTTCTCAGTTGCAACCAAGTTTCTTTTTTAAAGACGAGTGCCTCCACTTTTATAATTTTTTTCCCGTCTATTCACCCCCCTCTAGCCGGTCCAACCCGATCCAACAGGGCCAACGAACCCAATGTGACATTTTTTCGATTCTTCCTTATTACATTTTAACACTTCAGAGAAGTCGAAATAAACAATGGATAATATATCCGAGCTCCTTGTAACCTCATAAATCTACGCGAACTGAAATTGGTGTAATCAGAGCTTTCTAGGTCAAATTAGTAGGTTTGGGTCCCAGAGAGTTTCGATTGTATCAATTTCAGGTCCCATAGATTTTTGAGATTAAAAGAAGTTCAAATATGCTATTCATTATTTATTTCGACATCTCTAAGGTGTTAAAACATAATAAAGAAGAATCAACAAAAAAATTCACATTGAGCTTGATATGAATTATATCAGGCCCAATATGGACTTGATATATTTCATATCAGACTTTTGAATATTCATGGATACATGCATGCACAAAAAGAGAGGAAAGAGAAGAGTTAGAGAGAAGGAAAAAGAAGATAGGAGAGAAAGTTAAATGTGATGGTAAGGATGAAAATGTAAGAATACAAAATTGAATATGTTTTTTTTATAAATATTAAAGTAGGATATATATATATATATATATATATATATGATCCCGCCCTATTTTTGGCACCGTATGAACAGCCAACGTGGCGAACGGCATGGCCGACTTCAGGGTCCACGTCATTGTGCAGGTAGCCAGCTGGACACCCTAGCCGGACCCAGGGTCTATGCCAGCCAGTCGGACGCAAGGTGGCCAGTCAGAATAAATATAGCGGTCCTCCTATCGGTAAAACCCGTCCGGCCACATTAAGGCTTACACGCCTAATCGTTTAGTCGGGTACTGCCGCCCGGCCACATAAGGGCCACACGCCTCGGTGAGTCGGGTATTGCCGCCCGACCACATTAAGGCTTACACGCCTAATCATTTGGTCGGGTATTGCCGCCCGGCCACATTAAGGCTTACACGCCTCGTTCATCCGAGTGCATCCGCCCGGCAGTCCATTAAGCACATGTTTGATATCCATCCGGGCGGGCCGTCCCGGTGTCCACTCAGGCACTCTCTCGGAATCATCCTGGGATAAAGACAAAATACACCGGCCCAGCTGCCGACAACAGGCTATCATCCTTCATGCGAACTGATACTCTGACAGGCGCGCCGCCTGTCAGAGACTGACAGAAACCTGTCTCTGTCCTCACGTAAGACAAATAGTATACGACAAAGAAGGATGGTTACAGTCGACACAACCATACCATATCTTCTGACCCTGTCAGAAGATCCTGACACAGGCCATACTCATACCGACATCACCATACCATATCTTCTGACCCTGTCAGAAGATCCTGACACAAGCCATGCTTGGTCCTTTTCCCCGGCTATATAAGCCACTCCACTCCTCATTATCAGGTACGCATACACGCGCACGCGAAGCCTCTCATTTTTCCAGTGCTCCATTATTTTCTGGTTCATCGGAGTACTGACTTGACCGTCGGAGTGCCTGGCCGGGACTCTTCCCAGCAGGTTTCTAACGGTCATCTTCCTCAGCAGGTTCACCTCCAGTCGGTTGGCCCTGCACCAGGCGACATCCACTTCCATTCGGCCGGAGGACACCCCCCACGACGCTGCCATTCTGCGCGAGGACGCCCCGTCAGCATCCACGTCACGCATCGCTACACCGTCATTCCGGTTGCGGCTCCACTACGCTCGGCGACAGGATCAAATTTGGCGCTAGAAGGAGGGCTTTCTGCCTGATCGAGAGCGAAGAATGGATAACCCCAATCCACTGACGGTTACTCTTTCGCCAGAAGAATATGAAATGTTGATGGCTGTCCGGACACAGAAGGCACAACAATCGCATCCGCCAACCGGTAGTCAAGGGGCCCGGTCCCCTGGGCCCTCTGTACGGGGAAATTCAGAAGGTATGGCTGCTCAGCCCGATCCCCGCGCTCCTAATTTTCCCCGAGCACTTTTCCGGAACGAGGCCCACTCAGCCCCGACCGAAGCTTCAGCGTCCAGCCTGGCGCACCAAACACGCCCAGATAAAGGGAAAGGGTTAGCTGACCCCGCCGAGGCCTGTCCGACTCGCAGCCCTTTCTCCTCACAAATTCTTGGGGATCCCGTTCCCAAGAATCTACGATTCTTCACCATGCCAGAATACTCGGGGGCCAGTGACCCCGAGGAGCACGTCATGAAATTCGAAAGCTCTGCCCAGTTGCACCAATACCCGGAGGGCGTCAAATGCCGCGCTTTCCTGACAACCCTCTCCGGGCAGGCTCAACGATGGTTTGGCGGGCTCCCGAGTGGATCAGTTGAGAGTTTTGCAGAGGTAAAGCGGCTGTTTCTGCAACATTTTGCAAGCAGTCGGAGGCACCATAAGACCAGCCTGAATTTGTTCGCTCTAAAGCAAGGTCCGAAAGAGTCACTCCGGGCCTACATCCAGAGGTTCAATGGAGTAGCTATAGAGGTGCCCAATACCACCTCCGAAGTACTAGTCACCGCCTTCTCACAAGGGCTCCAAGAAGGTGATTTCTTCCGATCCCTGATCAGGAAACCACCGAAGGATTTCGACAGCCTGCTCGGGAAGGCTAGTAAGTATATCAATGTGGAAGAAGCACAAGCCGCCCGGCGGAAGGAAGCGATAGTTAGCCCATCGCCTGCACCTCAACACAACAGATCGCCAGGAGGACCGATTCGCAGTCCCCGACCGGCCGATCGGCCCGGAATGAGACCCCAGCAAGTGCAGGTAGCACAGGGGAATTGGCCCAACAGATGGGCCCCGTATTGTGAGTTTCACCAATGTAATACGCACAACACTGAGGACTGCCGAGCAGGCAACAGAGCTCGGACCCCACTCGGCAGGGGTCAAGGACGACAAACCCAGCAGGGACGCGGGCGTGGTCAAGGAGCCACAGCCCAGCAAGGACAAAGGCGGGATGCCCCCGCCGCCCGGCAATTGTTTCCTCGGCCCGAGCAGGAAGAGGTGGAGGAACTTGACGAAGATCAAGCCAATCACCAAAACGCCGTCCGAGGAGGCGTCAATGTGATTTCTGGCGGTCCGACCGGCGGCGATTCCAACCGAGCCAGAAAGACGCAGGTGCGCCGACTGGAAATTCACCAAGTCGGAGTTAGCACCTCTCAAGCTCAAGGGCCCCAAATCAGCTGGGGGCCGCAGGATTTGCAAGGATTGGAGGTGCCGCACGATGACCCATTGGTCATCACGGCTGTCATCGCCAACTACGAAGTCCACCGCACCATTGTGGACACCGGCAGCTCGGTAAACATTTTATATAAGCGAGCTTTCGATCAACTGCAAATTGAATTATCGCAGCTAGAGTTGGTGGCTACTCCCCTGTTCGGATTTACGGGGAACGAAGTACAGCCGATCGGACAGATACGGCTGGCCGTCTCACTTGGAGAAGAGCCACTCAAGAGAACACGATGGACCACATTTCTGATTGTGGATGCCCCAGCTGCCTACAATGCAATTCTCGGTCGACCGGCTCTCAACGAGTTTAAAGCGGTAGTCTCCACCTACTACCTCAAGGTGAAGTTTCCGGTCGGCGACAAAGTCGGCGAGGTGAAAGGCAATCAGACCGTGGCCCGGCGCTGCTATGCTGATGATGTCCGCTCGGGAGGACAAAAGGCAAGGCGGACAGGTAGCGGCTGCAACATGGTGCAAGCCTCCTCTTGGACAGAATTGCGGGAGGACAAAGAGGAGGTACAACTTTTGCCCGGTAGGGAAGATACCAAGATACAAATTGCTGCAGGACTTCCGGAGGAGCTGAAGCAGTCTCTAATCGACGCCCTCGCTCGAAATCAAGACGTATTCGCCTGGTCGGCGAAAGATTTGAAGGGGGTCCGACCGGAAGTCGCAGAACACCAGCTCTATGTTTACCCGGGCGCGCGGCCGGTCAAGCAAAGGAAAAGAGATCCAAGCTCCGCGCAGAATCAAGTCATCCGGGCGGAAGTAGAAAGACTGCTAGAAGCAGGACACATCCTGGAAGTTCAGTTCCCGGCCTGGCTGGCGAATGTGGTGCTGGTGTCCAAACCCAACGACAAGTGGCGGGTATGCATTGATTTCCGAGACCTCAACCGTGCATGCCCAAAAGATTGCTACCCACTTCCACGGATCGATCAAATGGTAGACTCGACGGCTGGCAGCGAGTTCATATCGATGCTGGATGCGTACCAGGGATACCACCAAGTCCCACTGGCTGCGGCCGACCAGGAAAAGGTTAGCTTTGTCACGGCTGACGGCACCTACTGCTACACCGTCATGCCGTTCGGCCTCAAGAATGCGGGCGCCACATACCAGAGAATGATGAACAAGGTGTTCCGGTCGCAGATGGGACGTAACGTCGAAGTATACGTCGACGATATTCTGATCAAGACCGCCCGGGCGCAAGAATTAATCCCCGACATTGAGGAAACTTGCCGAACCCTACGGCGGTTTGGCCTGAAGCTTAATCCGGCCAAATGTCTATTCGGGGCTCGAAGCGGGAAGTTCCTCGGTTATATCGTCACCGAGCGAGGCATCGAAGCAAATCCGGGCAAAGTAAACGCCATCATGGAGATGCCGGCTCCAAGGAATCTCAGAGAGGCTCAGCGGCTGATCGGACGGATAACGGCCTTATCAAGATTCATTTCCCGGTCAGCCGAACGGGGTCTACCATTCTTCAAGACATTACGCCGAGCCACCAGATTTCAGTGGGACGCAGAATGTGACAAGGCATTCGAAGAGCTGAAGGCTTATCTGGCTGAGTTGCCTACACTCGCCCGGCCGGAGCCAAATGAGATTTTATATGTATACTTAGCAGCTTCCACCGACTCGGGCAGCATGGTGTTGGCCCGGCAAGAAAAGACTGAACAAAGGCCTGTGTATTTCTTTGCCCACTTATTTAAAGGAGCCGAGTGTCGATACACGACGCTCGAAAAGTTGGGCTATATACTGTTCTTAGCCGCCCGGCGACTCAGACCATATTTCTTAGCTCACCCAATTACTGTATTGACTAACAGTAACTTGGGTCGCGTGCTTACAAATCCGGATGCTTCAGGGCGGCTAGTCAAGTGGACAACTGAGCTGAGCGAATATGACATACAATATCTACCCCGGCCGGCTATCAAGGCTCAGGCCTTAGCCGATTTTCTCACGGAATGGCATCCGATGAAGCCGAAGGCGTATGGAAAGTGTACGTTGATGGGGCATCCTCTCGGCAAGGAAGCGGAATCGGCGTTCTCATGGTTTCACCCGAAGAAGAACGGCTACACCTGTCCGTGCGGCTAGAACACAAGGCAACTAATAATGAAGCTGAGTATGAAGCACTAATAGCCGGTCTGCATGCCGCCCGGCATGTCGGCGCCACCCGGGTGTGGCTATATTCTGATTCGCAACTTGCTATACAACAACTGGCCGGTAATTTTGAAGTCAACAGCGACCGGCTGCAAGAGTACATCGATGCCTTTGAGCAGCTGAAGGCGGGTTTCAGGGAGGTACTCTTACAGAAGATCCCTCGAGAAAGCAACTTGAAGGCAGATGAGCTAGCTAAATTAGCTAGTGCAGTCGATCTTGGGTGGTCCCCCGGCCGGCCTGCCATGCCTTATTCGTCATGCAAATCGAGCAGCAGGCGGAAGTTGAATTGGAGACTGATTGGAGAACGCCCTTGATTGCATTCTTGTCCAGGGGAGAAGTGCCGTCCGACCGGGAGGAGGCTCGGCTGTTCAGAAAGAGAGCCGCGCAATACACTATGGTCGGAGATGTCCTCTATAAACGGGCTCACGCCCGGCCATTGCTCAAATGCCTTAGCAGTGAAGATGCAGATTATGTGCTCCGAGAGGTCCATATGGGGGTCTGCAGTAATCATTCAGGAGGTAGAGCCACCGCCCGGAAGGCTCTGTTGGCCGGGTATTATTGGCCAACTTTACAGAAGGATGCCGACCGGTTGGCCGCAACATGCATCTCATGTCAGAAACACCAATGCCTGCCCCACCGGCCAACCGAATTAATGAAGACATCTGCTGTCTCTTGCCCGTTCGACCAATGGGGCATGGATATTGTAGGTCCGTTTCCGATCGCCCCCGCCCAGAAGAAGTTCTTGTTGGTCGCGGTGGATTACTTCTCCAAATGGGTGGAAGCAGAGGCACTAGCTAGATCACCGAGCAGGCAGTAATTAAGTTCTTATGCAAAAATTCTATGCAGATACGGGATCCCCCACAAGTTGGTTTCTGACAACGGTCGCAGTTTCAAGGGAAGAAAATCAAAGAATGGTGCTCGACATACGGCATCCATCAGGCTTTTACATCCGTGGCGTATCCACAAAGCAACGGCCAAGCAGAGTCACCAACCGGGAAATCTTGAGAGGGCTCAAAACAAAGCTGGATCATGCAGGAACCAACTGGGTAGAACAGCTGCCCGGGGTCCTTTGGGCGAACAGAACCACACCCAGAGAAGCGACCGGCAGACGCCGTTCCACTCGTCTATGGCACGAGGCGGTGGTGCCGGTCGAGGTCGGCTGTGAATCCGACAGGCGGTTAAGCTATGATGAAGGAATGATGAAAGAAGGCGCTTAGAGCTTGACCTCATAGAGGAAGTCCGGGAAAAAGCAGCCGCCCGGATGTTCACATACCGTCAGCGTATGAAACAAAGGTACGACCAGAAGGTGTTGCCGCGCTCATTTCACGCCGGGGACCTTGTCTGGAAACGAATAAAGCCGGTCGGTGATGTTAACAAATTACAACCACAGTGGGGCGGACCCTTCAAGATAGTGCAGAAATTGCATTCAGGCGCCTACTACTTGGAGGATGAACATGGAAAGAGGCTGAACCGACCGTGGAGTGCCCTACACTTGAAAATGTACAGAGAGCCCTAGAGTGATGCAAGCTTGTAAAGCGCCGCATTTTAGCTATAACGAAAGGCTCACCCGACCGAAAATTCCCGGTCGGCCATGTAAGGCAAGCCATACCTGGACGGGACGCAGCTGACGCGTTATACCCTCCAGAAGCCTGAGTCGGCGACTGCCTTACGCGTCAGCCCCTCGGAAGCCTGGACTGGTTCCCGTCGGAAGCGTGGCGTCCCACGTGAAAGATTGGCCCATCCGGAAGCCTAAAGGCGGTTCCCGACCGGAAGCGTGGCGACCCACGCAGAAGGTTGGTCCCCTTGGAAGCCTGAGTCGGCGACTGACTCTTCGGTCAGCCCACTCGGAAGCCTGGACTTCCGGTCGGAAGCGTGGCGTCCACGGGAATTGGCCATCTGGAAGCCTAAAGGCGGTTCCCCCGAGGTGCGCCCACGCAAAGGTTGGTCCCTTTGGAAGCTGAGTCGGCGACTGACTCTTCGCGTCAGCCCACTCGGAAGCCTGGACTGGTTCCCGTCGGAAGCGTGGCGTCCCACGTGAAAGATTGGCCCATCCGGAAGCCTAAAGGCGGTTCCCGACCGGAAGCGTGGCGACCCACGCAGAAGTTGGTCCCCTTTGGAAGCTGAGTCGGCGATGACTCTTCGCGTCAGCCCACTCGGAAGCCTGGACTGGTTCCCGGTCGGAAGCGTGGCGTCCCACGTGAAAGATTGGCCCATCCGGAAGCTAAAGCGTTCCCGACCGGAAGCGGTGGCGACCCACGCAGAAAGTTGGTCCCCTTGGAAGCCTGAGTCGGCGACTGACTCTTCGCGTCAGCCCAGGAAGCCTGGACTGGTTCCCGGTCGGAAGCGTGGCGTCCCACGTGAAAGATTGGCCCATCCGGAAGCCTAAAGGCGGTTCCCGACCGAAGCGTGGCACCCACGCAGAAGGTTGGTCCCCTTTGAAGCCTGAGTCGGCGACTGACTCTTCGCGTCAGCCCACTCG